>JAWRVZ010000208.1:925000-1082462 GCA_037043235.1 Rhodeus uyekii
TTGTAAAAAAAATCTTTATTTGAATATGGCAACAGGATTCCTCATTTTAGAATATTTATATTATTAAATCACTGACTAAGACTCCTCCCCTATTAGCTCAGCAGCTGTGAGAATAGCTTTAAAGAGAAAACGTTCCCTTTCACGGGAACTCGAGCTGCGTCTAGCGCTGTGGGAACGCGCCCGCGTGTATCCGTCATGAAGCACTTATATAATCTGACCCGTCAGGTGACGCGGATGACGTCAGCGGGTGACGTCACGAACCAGGAATCTATAAATACTAGCCACGCCAAACAGACTGCAGCTCCTGTCTCTTCAGTAGCGCTCTATGTGATCTGTCCGTCTTATTTGGTGTTGTTTGTCTGTACACAAGCATATATATATATTGATATTATGGCGAGCCAGAGCTTCAGACAGTGTGTGTATCCCTGCCCTCGCTATATCACGGGTGGTGATACACACCAGCTCTGTGTAATGTGTCTGGGAGCGGAACATGCACAGGCAGCGTTTGAGGGCGCTGCCTGTCCCTCATGTGAGCAGTTACCTCTTAGGACGCTCCGCTCCCGCCTGGCACTCTTTGAGGAGGGCGCCCAGGCTAGCGGTCCTCAGGGCTCTGGTCCCGCTGTTGCTGAGGCTCGGTCCTGGGGATCGCAGATGGATCTGACGGAGGGGATTGAGACGGGCGCTGCCCTTTCTCAGCCTTCACCCGGCAGATCTATTGCCGGCTCTCATGCGGAAGCACGCGCTGCGGCTTCTTCCGCGGTGGGTGAGGCACCGGCGCTGCAGCTATCTAGTTCCGAGGAACTAGATGCTGCATGCGCCGAAGCTGGGGATGAGGACTCGTCACCTTTTTCCCCAGCCTATGATGAGCTGGTAGAGGTTTTGACTCGCGCCGTTGCCAGACTTAACATCAGCTGGCCGGCAGAGAGGCAGGATGTTCGTCCAAAAAGCAAGTTAGACGAGCGTTTTTTGCCTTCGCGAGCTCAGCCTCTGCGTTGGGGTCTGCCGTTTTTTCCCGACCTCCACACTGAGGTGTCGAGGTCGTGGAAGAAACCGGCATCAGCTAGAGTGCATAATCCAACTACCAAAATATATTCATCTGTGTTGGGTCTCAAAGAGTTTGGTTACGCGGCGCTTCCCAAGGTTGAGGAGACTTTAGCCACCCATTTGTCTCCTCAGTCAGCGTCGCTTAAGACCCCGACGCTACCCACCAGACCCTTAAAAACGTCTTCGGCTCTGTTGGGTAAAGCTTACGCTGCTGCTGGTCAAGCCGCAGCCTGCCTTCATACAATGGGGCTGCTGCAGGCTTACCAGGCAGACGTGCTTGGAGATCTTGATGAGGGCGGCGGTATCGGTCCCCAGGCAGTTTCAGAGTTGCGCCGGGCGACCGATTTATCTCTCCGGGCCACCAAAGAGACCGCTCGCGCCATTGGGCGGTCTATGGCAGCCTTGGTGGCTGGGGAGAGACATCTCTGGTTAAATTTGTCAGAGATGCAGGATAAAGACAAGAATTTCTTATTAGACGCTCCGCTTACGCCCCCGGGTCTCTTCGGCGACGCTGTCTCCCGCGTCGTCGAGAGGCAACAGGAGGCTTCTAAGCAAGCGGCGGCGTTTAAGAAACTTATCCCCCGCCGCCCTCAGGTCTCCGGGGCTGCTGAGCGGGAGCAGCCCCAGAAAGCCAGCTCATCGCACCGCAGTGTGCAGAAACAGAGCGTTGCCACCCGGACCCCTCCCCAGAAAGCGGAGGGCCGGGGGGGTCGCTCTCTCCCGCAGCCTTCTAGGAGTAGGCCGGATCTGAGGACCGTCATTATCTCTAAGAAGGCTGCGGGGAAGCGGTCCTGACGCCAGGTGCGTCGGACCGTTGAGGGCTGTCCCCATCGGGGTCGGGCAGTGTTCACCTCCGTCTACGGTGCCTGCCCTTCCCCGCTGCCCTCAGGGGGTCCGCTCGCTAACCCTGCCACCTCGTGTGCTTCAGGGCGCAGCGGCTCCCAGCGAGCGTTTGTCCCAGTGTCTGCCCGGAAACGTTGCAGCACCAGGATGCTCGCTCCCTCCGAGGAGGGTCCTAGAGCTTTCGGCCCGGTCGTTCCCTGCCGGTTCGCCGCTTCAGGGCACCGAGTCGATGGTTCGATCAATCCCAGAGGCCAGTCCCGAGGGGCTGGTTCCCTTAGTAGACTTTCTGGCAGCGTGGAAACTTCTGCCGAATGTGTCTCGTTGGGTCCTGCGCACCATTCAATTTGGGTACACCATCCAATTTCGGACCTCGCCTCCGAGGTTCGCGGGAGTTCTGGTCACTACGGTGGCTCCCGAGCAGGCTCTGGTATTGGAACAGGAAGTAGTGACACTGCTAGGGAAAGGGGCCATAGAACATGTTCCCCCCTCAGACAGACAGTCAGGTTTTTACAGCCGATACTTCTTGGTTCCCAAGAAGGATGGAGGTCTACGCCCTATCTTGGATCTGCGGTTACTCAACAAGGCAGTATTGCAGCTCAAGTTCAAGATGCTTACTCTCAAGCAGATCGTTCCACAGATCAGGTCCGAGGACTGGTTTGTGACGATAGATATGAAAGACGCGTATTTCCATATCTCCATCCTTCCTCAGCACAGGAGGTTCCTCAGGTTTGCCTTTGGGGACGAGGCATACCAATATCGGGTCCTCCCGTTCGGTCTAGCTTTATCTCCCCGCACCTTCACCAAGTGTTTAGATGCAGCTCTCGCACCTCTTCGCCTGCAGGGCATCCGTATTCTCAATTATCTGGACGACTGGCTAATTTTAGCTCAGTCGAGGCAGCTGGCGGTTCGGCATCGAGATGCCGTTCTCGCTCATATGAGGGTGCTGGGCTTACGGCTGAATGTCAAGAAGAGTGTTCTTTCCCCCCTTCAGACAACCACCTTTCTCGGAGTAGTCTGGGACTCTGTTTCGATGCGAGTGCGTCTGTCTCCCGCCCGCATCCAGTCTATCCTTTCAGCCGTAAAGCACATAAAGCTAGGCCAGTCACGCACTGTGAAGCAGTTCCAGAGACTGCTAGGGCTTATGGCAGCAGCGTCCAACGTTATTACTTTTGGCCTGTTGCACATGAGACCCCTTCAGTGGTGGCTCAGGACCAGGGGGTTTTCCCCGAGGGGCAACCCATTTCGCATGATCAAGGTCACGCGGCGCTGCCTTCGTGCCTTGACCGTGTGGAAGGATCCCTGGTTCCTCTCCCAAGGTCCAGTGCTGGGAGCTCCTTGTCGTCGCCGAGTGCTTACGACGGATGCATCCCTCACGGGCTGGGGAGCAGTTTTGGAGGGTCGCTCAGCGCAAGGTCTGTGGAGCGGACACCATCGCTCTTGGCACATCAACTGTCTCGAGATGATGGCGGTCTTTTTTGCTCTGAGGAGCTTCCTCCCAGACCTCAGGGACCATCATGTTCTGGTTCGGTCGGACAACATTGCGGTGGTCGCCTATATAAACCATCAGGGGGGCCTGCGTTCACGCCCTCTGTACAAGCTAGCGCGTCAGATCCTCCTTTGGTCCCAGGGGAAGTTGCTGTCTCTCAAAGCAGTTTATATCCCAGGGACTCAAAACGTGGGAGCAGACATCCTGTCGAGGCAGGGGCTGAGGCCCGGGGAATGGAGGCTCCACACCGAGGTGGTGGAGCAGATTTGGGAGAGGTTCGGTCGAGCTCAGGTGGATCTGTTCGCGTCTCGAGAGACGTCGCACTGTCTGCTCTGGTTCTCCCTGTCTCATCCAGCTCCTCTCGGACTGGATGCTATGTCTCAGGAGTGGCCGAGGCTACTCCTGTACGCCTTTCCCCCGATTGTTCTGCTCCCGGGAGTTCTGGAGAGGGTTCGCCGGGACAAGGTCCGTCTCATCTTAGTTGCCCCGCGGTGGCCGGGCAGAGTGTGGTTTCCAGACCTGGTTTCTCTCCTAGACGGTACTCCTTGGGAGATTCCGGTCTGGAAGGACCTTCTGTCCCAGGCGGGGGGACTGATTCTACATCCCTGCCCGGAACTTTGGAACCTGTGGGCTTGGCCTCTGAGGGGGCCCAGCTCCTAAGTTCTAGCCTCTCCACTGAGGTGGTTGAGACCATTCTTCACTCCAGAGCTCCCTCCACGAGGAAACTTTATGCCTTGAAGTGGAGACTCTTCACACTATGGTGTAACGAGCGTCAGCTGGACCCAGTGGGCTGCCATGTTAGGTCGGTACTTGAGTTCCTGCAAGAGCGCTTCGTATCTGGGTTATCTCCTTCCACTCTGAAAGTGTATGTAGCGGCCATTGCAGCCTACCATTATCCTTTGGGGGGTCTATCTCTGGGGAGACACCCACTCATTACGCGTTTCCTCCGTGGCACTCTGAGGCTTAGGCCTGCAGTTCACCCCAGGGTACCTACTTGGGATCTCACTGTGGTGCTCCAAAGTCTAACTCGAGCCCCTTTTGAGCCCATTGGGGGTGTGGCTCCAAAGTTCGTCACCCTCAAAACGTTATTCCTTCTGGCTATCTCTTCCCTGAAAAGAATAGGCGATTTACAAGCTCTCTCGGTCGCTCCCTCGTGCCTCGAGTTTGCGCCTGGGATGGTCAGAGCCGTTCTCCATCCTAGACCTGGGTATGTCCCTAAAGTGCCTACTTCTGTAATTACTCCTGTGGTGCTGCAAGCCTTCTGTCCTCCCCCTTTTCGAGAACCGGACCAGGAACAAAGGAATCTTCTCTGCCCTGTACGGGCCTTGGATGCTTACGTCCACAGAGCTGCCCTGTGGCGTAGGTCGGACCAGCTATTTGTTTGTTTTGGCCCTCCCAAGAAAGGGGCGCCGGTCTCCAAGCAAAGAATGAGCAAGTGGATGGTCGAGGCCATCTCTCTTGCTTATGAGTCCGCCGGGCTGCCTTCGCCTTTGGCAGTCCGTGCCCATTCAACTCGGGGTATGGCCGCCTCCAAAGCTCTCGTCTCTGGGGCTTCTCTCAGTGATATCTGTGATGCGGCAGGTTGGTCCTCGCCGCACACCTTTTTCAGGTTCTACAGTCTAGACCTAATCTCCACTCCTGGGGCCCGGGTGTTGTCGTCCGAGGGCGATCACATCTGACAGTCTCTGGTCGCTATGGCAGAGTTGGTATTTCGTTCCCACAGCGCTAGACGCAGCTCGAGTTCCCGTGAAAGGGAACGTCTCGGTTACGTATGTAACCTTGGTTCCCTGAAGAGGGAACGAGACGCTGCGTCTCTCGGCCATACCTCCTTCGAGCCTGCCAACAGCGCCTACTTCAGAGACTGGGCTGCAGTCTGTTTGGCGTGGCTAGTATTTATGGATTCCTGGTTCGTGACGTCACCCGCTGACGTCATCCGTGTCACCTGACGGGTCAGATTATATAAGTGCTTCATGACGGATACACGCGGGCGCGTTCCCACAGCGCTAGACGCAGCGTCTCGTTCCCTCTTCAGGGAACCAAGGTTACATACGTAACCGAGACGTTTACCACTTTTCAGGAAATCTAGTGGTACGATAAAATGTTTTTTTGTTTTTTTTATTGGGCTTTGGTCTATAATCACAAATGAAGTAATAATAATAATACAAATTAAATAAAGTTTTGGTATTAAATTTTGCACAAACACATTTGAATGATGTTTAGATATTTCAATGAAAAAAAGCATTATATTATATTGCAGTGTCCTCTAATGTATATTTATTACATGTATATGTTTCTGTGCAGCGCTTTGAGATGTACATTTTCAAGGCACTATATAAAATAAAGTTTATTATTATTATTATTATTATATTTTTTACATGTATTTATTGTACCAATTACAGTAAATGATGCATAATTACTTACAGCTATTACGTTTATAATTGCACTGTAACAAGAACACCTTAAAAAAAAATATAGTTCCTCCCTATCTACTCACAATGTCATTCTATTCACCTGTCTTGTAATCAATTACCTCATTAGTCTGGTCAGCTGTGTCTAATCATCCCATGTGCATATCTACCCGGTGCTAAAAAACAAAAACCTTCAGTTTTTGTCCGTTGATATTAATATTTGCGAATGTTTGATGCTGTGTTCCCGCCTGTGTCGCGTCCCGATGAACTCTGTATTTCCCATTGGAATGCTAATCGCATTTTGCACAAGTTGTGCCCTTTTGTTTGTTTCTATTTAAAGTATTAATTTTGAGTTTTCATTATTAAAGAGATGTAGTTCATTCCTCCAGAGCCTTCATCCTCCTCCTGCACAAACAGCTAACAATTATGTTATATTATATTATATTCAAAATTTTGCTTTGTAGATTGGTTTAGTTTGAATACTTGTATTAAGATAAAAATGTATAACATTGGCTATATTGTTTCTCCAAAAAAAGGTTAATGTTAACTGTTAACAGTTAAACGTTAACTTTTATTTTGATATTTTTATTTACCAAAATAAATATACTGTATAAAATATTTTGTGTTTTATCTATTTTTTTCCCAGTATCTTATCATTATGAAAACATATTACATCACCAATTTGTTCTAGCTTTAATCATTTGTAAAAATTAGTTTAGGTCAAAGAGCCATTATCAGTTCCAATCAAAAATGGTTAAACGCGGGAATACCAGAATATGATTGTTTATAGTTTGAGAGAACAGTGTTACCTAAGTCCACTGCTCCGATGTCCACATAGAGTTTGGCACAGAAAGATCCTAACATGAATCCAAACATGGGCCCGATAATTCCCACAGTCTGTATGAGAGCTAAAGAAAACAAGACATCAATAAGTACAAAAATGCTGATTCACACTGATAAAGAGCAGGGGGTTGACGATGATCACGTCATGGTCCTGTTATACTTCACTCCATCATTCATGGTAGAGTTTGGCAATATACTGGCCTTGGGATGCAGACAAAACAGGGGAAATGAACAACTCATAATGTTGCTTGTTGGTTCAGTTGTTCGAGTTGGCTTTTGGCAGAAATTTTGGTAAATTTCAGCAAATTTTAACAGCTAAACTAAATTTCAAAAGCAAATTTAAACAGCCTAACACTGTGACCCAACCAGATGTTATGCAATAAGAATCCAGACTCGACCTGAAACATGGCTAAATCAATAAAAAAATCACAACCATGCCAAAAACCCTGTGGCCAGACTCTCTCTGCAAACATGCACACAAAAAATGTACATTATCAAATGCTTACATTTAACACCACTGAGTGACTGAAACATCTTTTTTGCCCGGTTAGTTGACTGCAGAAAACATGGAAAACATTTTATTTTTTCCTGTGTTACGTCACGTTTGGTTAGAACATGTTTTAGGCTTATAGGCCCATTTCAGAATTTATTTTCATTTTGTATTCTTGTTAAGTCTGTGAATTACGATTACACTCTTTTAGTAATGGTCCACATTTTGTTTACATATAATAATTACTTGTTGTTGTTGAATGGCCAGAAGGAATCATGCCAGTCTTGGTGAAATACCACCACTGCCTCCATAAATACTTTAAGATTTAAAGTGCTCTACAAATTCACATTCAATACAATTAATTATTTTCCACAAGGGATACTGTAACCTGTAAATGGTCACAGAGGAACAAACATTAACTGTCAATAAATACATTATGCTAATAAAACAATTGTCTTGAAGAGTTTGTGTAATTGAGAGTAATCAATAATAATGGCGTTGCTTTGCTGTTTAACTAGCAGTACGTTAAACAGCTTAATTTATGTATTGGTAAGTTAATGCTTGAAACAGGCAATTAATCATACCCAAGTAAAAAGCAGTGTTTTCCTGCCTCGAAAAGTCATCCAGGTAAGACAACCCAAGAGGCATGACGGGTGTCTCTCCCACCCCACGAAGCATGTTCCCAAGAAAGACACAGAGCCACATGGAGGAACTGGTTGCTTTCTCACAATCTGATGGGGGAAGAAAAAACATGTAAATGAACAACTACACACATGACTCTGTTAACACACATCGAAGCATCTCAGGAAAAAATATCAAAGTCTACTTTCAGAGATTTCAAATATATCATTACATAAAAAAGGATAAATTCTAACATAATAAGCCTCCCAAAGTTCAAAGTTCAGAAATGCAAAGCTAGATAAGCAAACTAGAGTGAAAGGTCAGTGTTGCAGGGGGTTGTTGGTAGTACAATCATATTACAAGCCAAATATGGAAACTGATTTTAAAGCTCCACTTTCACAACTCATGTGTGGTATCTTCTGAGAATAATTGTTCTTCATATAAATGTGGATGCCAGTATTAGGTTGAATATTTCTGTTATTTATCAATATAAATACAATTTCATTAGATTTTTATTAGATTTTTTGAAGAAGAAACTTTAGTGGAGAGGCCCTTCAGCTTAATATTGTGAAATTGTTTGTTCCTGTTGTCAATCACAGTATGCCAGTGGTTTAACATCTTATCTCAGGTCTGTCTCAGAGTCAAGATCAAACAACTTACCTGCTTGAATTTCCAATGTATGAATTTCATTATCTTGTGCAAGACTACCATTGGTTAAACATGGCAGAATACTCTCTGTCCCATTGGTGGCAGAAAAATGTGAAATCGTCGTCTCGTATTTGTACCTGTGGAAAACAAACACACATTTGACACATACTGTTTGTCCTGTTATCTGAGTCCAGAAATGTGAACTTGCTGATGCAAATATGGTGACTGAAGTGGGTCACAGACTACATTTCTACATTATCAAATGCTTAAATATACACGCAAACTTACAGTCCTTGGAATAAATGTGGAGCAGCAGTTATAAAGGATGCTAAGGCCATGAGTAAACATCCAGCTCCAATCAGTCGTGGTCTGTGAAGTTTAGCGCCAAAGTAACTCACAAAAGCTATTACAAATAGATTACCTGAAAATAAAAACAATTGGTATCTTATTCAAATCACTACTCATGTTATCCATCCCAAGAGGCAAATACATTGACTTGCAATACAAAAAATAGACCTATGAATCAGTGTGACCCCTGAAACTACAACATCCCTAAAAGGAGTTATATCACATTTAAAAATATTGTGCGCATATCACTGTATTAGATATTCATATTCATAACAATTAATTTAAGTTATTTTGTTTTTTAGAAAAGCTCTAACATCACTTGTTTACTTAAAATGTCAAACCAACTGGTCTCTACAATGGTATTTATACATTTTTAAGTGCCACTTTAGTGTCCATATACTTGCCAAAGTAGAGTATACGCAATCCAATTTCATGAACGAATGTTTTGATGGGGTGGTGATTTCGTATAAATTCATACGTTGTGACTTGTGTGAAAATGTAAGATTTTTAGAAAGTAAGAATTAAGGTTCACCAATAAACCTAAACCATGCAGCTAAACCTATGATTAATATAAGGAGACTGTATGTAAACGGTCAAATTAATTCATACATATTAGCCATCAGTTCACCAAAAAAATCATAAATGAAAATGAGCGTGTGTTAGTATTTGAAAGTTCAGTGGAACCCACTTATCTCGACCTCGGTTATTTCACCAACCCTGTTATGTCAAAAAAATTTAAGTGGAACCGCCAAACTCCCTATTTTTATTTGCATTTTATTATCGGTTATGTCGATTCTTTTATGTCGCCAAACCCTGATATCTCGAGCACAAAGGAGGGACATAGTCGCCACTTTACATCTTGATCCCCGTGACTACCATATTTTCCTGCATATAAGCCGCAGGTTATACCAGATTTTACAAAACACGCAGGGGGGGTGTGTGGATTATATAAGGGTGTGGGCTTTTGAAGAGAAAAAGGCATGAAGAATGGAAATTTAGAGGCGTGGAGAAATATCAACTCTGAATATTGATATACAATTTTTTTTACACGTAATAATATTTAATATATTTGTTACGTCCCTAAGGCATAAGTCTTTTTTGCTGTATTTTTTTTCTGTTCTTCTTTCTTGCGATGGTTGTTGTCTCTGGCGCTTGTACTATCACTCTAACAGCTGGCACTGATAGGCTGTCTGACTTGTCAATCATGCAAGAATATGTTATTGGCTGTGCTGCCATGAGGGCGTGCTCTTCTCTTCTCATCCGATGATCCACAAGCTTCTTAAGGGACGGGCTGCTGCACAGCGGGAAGACTGCCTTTTCTTTTTGTTCTGATTTTGACTTGTGTTTGTTTTCTTATTGTTTGAATTTCACGCAAAAGCACTGTGTACTGAGCCTGAACAGTCATGGATAATTGACGTCATGCGAGCAGCATTCAAAATGTGAACTTACACAAACTTTTCAGTACTGTGTGAGAGCGAAATGACTGTGTAATGAGCGAATGTGTTTATGTGTGTTGAGACTGTGTTTACGCTGTGAGCAAAATTGTGTTTGCAATGTTGGAGAAAATAATTAAAGGTTTGTATCGAGAATCAAAGGTGGAACCAGGAAAAAGAAAACACTCCAACAAAAATCACAAATAAAAGAAGGAGAATAGAAACAGTAGATTATGCTATATAACAGTCAATGGTAGAGCGGCAATCTCTCTCCTCACTCAAAAACACTCTCCTCCCCGTGCACACTCACGCCAGAACAGCGTGCATAGAACTACATATGCTGTTTTAAAGGTATATTCCCAACATTAAACAAAGTAGCCATTGCAATCTTTGTTGTTAATTGGTGCACATATGCCTTTTGTGTTTAGCAAACATGTACAGTGTGTGTACATTTTTATAGCTTGTCAATCGCTTCATCAAACAAATTGCCATTTTGGTTATTGGTTTTCTTGAACCTCGGGTTATCTTGATCCTCGGTTATCTCAACGCTTTTTTGCAACCCCTGAGGCATTTCATTTTGATTCTCACCAATTTCAAAACTCCCATCAATGAATCCAATCAGTGAGCTGGCAATGTCAAAGCGTCTCTCAATCTGTGTGATGGAGCTCTTCATGTAGCTTCCCTGAAACGCTTTGGCAAAGAACACAAAGCACATGGCAAACAAAAACAGCTGAAAAAGAAAAACACAAGATATTTTTTTTTAGAAAACAAAAGTATGACGGTCCACTCCTAAGCCTACCCCTAAACCTGATTGTCTGTGGCCATTTTAGAACAGATGTATTCTGTATTCTTTCCTGTAGCTCAAACAGTAGAGTGTAGTGCTTACAACCCCAAGAACATGGGTTTGATCCCAAGGGAAAGCAAGATCAGGTTAGAATGTCAGTGCTCCTTGAATGTGATGTAAGTTGCTTTGGAAAAAATTGTCTGCCAAATGCATAAATGTAGAATTTCATATAAGTGCATTCAATAGCATTAACATGGCAGTGTTAAATTACATATTAACTACACAAATGGTTAACCCTTATTTTGATGACTAGTAAAACGATGTTCTGCACATTGTATGTTTATGTTACACATGTTAACCATTAAATGGTGTTTGCTGTATTTTGGCTGTCACTTACACAATCACTACAGTCACTTTCAGATTGAACTGTGTACTGGTCTGCGTTACTTGTGCTGTCTATTTGCACCCTGTGCACTTTATGTATATATAGAAGTTTATGCTTACTTTTTACTTTTCTGTACTTAATCTGTGTACTGTTGTATGTGTTACTGTCTTGTAACAGTATGTGTTACTGTCTTGTGCTGTCTGTTTGCACCTTGTGCACTTTATGTATATAGTTTTTTTTTTTTTTTTATAGCACCTTGTTTCCTTGGAAACGTTGTTTCGTTTCACTATGTACTTGTATATGGCTGAAATGACAATAAACTCCACTTTGACTTGACTTTGACTTTGCTACTACAAGTTTAACCAACTACTGGTCACTGCCACTAAATCTCCAACTCTACCCAAAACATTGACCTTCTAGTGGCACTAATATCATCTGAATGATAAGGCCAGAAGAGGTCCCAGTAGAATATTGCCTCGAAGGTTTGAGTAGCGTTTTTTGCAATTTGGGAAAATATTCAACCAAAATTAATAATTTACTCACCTTGGTGTCTTTACAAACCGGCATGACTTTCTTCTTTAAAAAAAGATCTAAATTGGTTACACTTTATTTTACTTTGTCACAGTGTAATTATGCTATAAAATTACTCAATAACATTAACTGCACATACTTACTACAGGGTTAGGATTAAGTTATGGTTTGATTTTATTTTAATGCACATATTTATGCATCATTTATATTTATTACTGTAGTAACTAAAAGTTTTGCGTAACAAGGACACTGTAAAATAAAGTGTTACCATTTTTTGGATCCTATTGCGTAGGAAGTGTCTTCAAAATACCTTCTTTTGTTTTCCGCAGAAGAAAGAAAGCCAAGCAGCTTGGGAATTATACAAAGGTGAGTAAAGGACAGCAGAATATATATTTTGAAGTAAACTTGATCTCTCTGGATGTCCATTGACTGTTTTTGATGGTGATGAACTGAATTCAATACAGTGGCCACAAAAACTGATTGCAAATTGAAGCCTCGGTTGTGAACAAATTATTAAGAATTTAAAATTAAGCCTTGATTTGTAAAAAAAAAAAAAAAAAAAAAAAAAGGTTAAGTGATTTTTGGTCAAGTCAAGCCACCTTTGTTTACACAGTGCTTTATAAAAACAGATTGTTTCAAAGCTGCTTTACAATGATAACAGGAAGATAATGATTCAGTGAGGCAAACTAAATTTAATTCTGCTGTAAAGCAGCTCTAAAAGACAACAGTAAATGTGAATATTCAATTGAAACTATTTCAGTGTTGATTCAGTTTACTTTAAGAACCATCTTAAGGTAATCAATTGTGGAATGAGTTTAAGAAGCTCTGGAGAAAACAGTGATGTTATCATCCAGCTCAATTCAGTTATCATGCAACAATGCAATAGTGCTTTCAACTCAATTTCAGGAATATTAAGTGTTCCCAACTAAGCAAGCCAAAAGAAAGCATCTGTGGATGTAAGAAGTTGGTTCAAGTAAGTTCAATTCACACAGGTGTCTTAACAGAATATCTATAGGTTATTAACTATGAATATGGTCCACTAAAAATTGGAAACCAGAAAATGTCCAAATGCGTTCTGTTAGTATATATGCTAATGTATTTCACAACATGAATGTTCATGGTTTAATGATTATTTATTTTGCTTTTAATGATTTGCTAATGCAAATTTTAGTTTTTTTAGTTTTTTAGTTTTAAAAAATTCCACTTGGTTGAATATTTTATATCTAATGCAATGAAATTTACACATCTTCAGTGTACAAATTGCTTTTTGGGGCCAGTATGCAAAATTTCAAAAGATAAGCTGAAACTATGCAAAGAATGTCAGTAAAAAGTAAATCAATGGTGACAGGATTAAATGAGCTGTAATCAGTTTCATGCCTTTGATCATAATGGGTCAATGTAATCATGAAATTGCAAAGAACAAGAAAAGGAGCAAAAATTACCTTTAATTTGGAGCAGCATGGCTCTCGTTCCCTCTTCTGTTCCACACTCATGATGCCCTGGAAGCAAATGATATGAATGAGAGATGACAGAACAGTGCAGAGCGTGTTAACTCCAGGATCATTATGTCCAGCATCATGTTATTGTCGTGCAAACAGCATTTTTTCAGGGTCCATTGTTTTTTGGGAGTAAGAAAACATCGGACTGCAGGACAAACTTTGATGATGTTGGTTTGATGCTGAAGACAATGAAACGTGATGTAAAAATGAACTGTTTGATGCTACTGGCAAAATAAAGTAAGTTTTTATTAAGGCTAGCTAGTTGTCACAGTTCGTTGCAAATCTAAATGATTATAAGTTGTTGAGTCAAAAGTCTGATAAATGCTCCGTTTATAGTTTTATACTGTAGGTTCACCAATTGTATCCTCTAAACTTACATGCAAAGATTATAGCTCTGTAATTTTCAGTAAATTACACGAATAAACATGTAGGCAAAGGTCAACAACAAGCTGAATGTAGACTTCAGTTGAAAAGCGTAATAGGATCAAGAATATTCATATAAAATGTAGTTTGCATTAACTTTTAAACATTTATATATTTTATACAATGTTCACCAAAACAATGGTGTCATTTATTACATTTACCTTTGAAATGTATGTTGTTTTTTCATAATTGTTAAAAAAAATGTTTTATGAAAATCCTCTGATAAGCTTTTTAATGACAGATTTCCATTGAGATCCCTTATAATGTGACAAGCTTTTACACATTTTACAATATTCACAGATGTAAAGTTAAAAAATGGCCAATTGCATGTATAGTAAACTATATTCAAATGCATAATCACTACAGATACATCTGTAGCACTTTATACTATGGTCTCATTTGAAATTTATTTATTGCATTTACTAACATGAACAAACAATGAGAAACCTGTGAAAACATTTTATTAATATTTGCTAAGAGATATTCATTGTTAATGTTAACATTAACTAAGATAAATACATGCTGCATTCTTAGTTCATTGTAAGCATCAAGCATTACAGCTGTTACACAGTGTTACAAATCAGCTCTGCAAAAAGGATGTTTTTAGAAACAAAACTTTCAGTAATGACAGCAAGAGATACAGAAATCATATGTACCTGTGCTGTTGCCTGTGTCGATCAGTGGATGGATAGAGAACTCTGACACAGGTAAGGTCTTATCACTGAATGTTATAAAATTTCATAATCAGTAACCAAACAGTCATGTCCGTTTGCTGATCCTTTCAACAGACCACTTCTCTAAAATGAGAGTGTGTGTGTGTGTGTGGGGGGGGGGGGGGGGGGGGGGGGGTTGCTGTCTCATAATGCTTTGGACAAACAGAGATGGGATTCTGGAGTCATAACAACAAGTTGTACAATATAGCATACATGAATTACCTGTAGCGGAGAAATGTCCCGAAGAAAGTCATTAAAGTTTTTTATATTTGTGCAAATCATTAAGTTGGCTTGAGAAAGCCAACTTAGTGATATTGTATCTAAACTTATTATTATTATTATTATTATTATTATTATTATTATTATTATTATTATTATTATTATTATTATTATTATTATTATTATTATTATTATTATTATTATTATTATTATTATTAAGTTGGCTGAGAAGCAGCCAACTTACTGAAATGCTAATAAACTTATTTTTATTATTATTATTATTATTCTGAGCACCTTTTTCTAAACGCATCTCGTCCTACAGCTTTAGTGCTACAGACCCCAAAATCAGAACAGGCCGCAGACTTAACATTGCGACGAACTTTGACGATTAATAACTCAGAGCGAGGAAATTGTAAAAAGATGAAATTCGCCACATTTGAAGAGGGTGACAGCCTCTGTAAAATCATACCACACAATGGGGTGAAAGTTGTACCCCTGGGGTGCTAGAGCTGCCCAAATTTGCCCCATAGAAATGAATGGGGAAGGCCGTCCCATGAAACACCATCTACTATGGCAAATTGCATAGGGATTTTGAATTGAACATGGCTGTGCATCACAGCGTCACAGAGACAAGGGGGAGGGCTCATCACACTCAGGCGACCAATGAGTGTCTCAGGATCACAGTGAAGCTATTAAGCCTCGCCCTAGCAACCATTTAGAGCACCTTAGCAACCCATCCCATAGACTTCCATTCAAATAGATCGACTTTATGTCTGGATAGAAAAGTCATAGAAATTTGAGGACGGGCTCGTTTGACTCGGGGCAGCAAACTGCCAATCATCAATGTCTTCAACACTTCCTAGCCACGCCCTAGCAACCATTATCGAGCACCTTAGCAACCAAATGCAAAGCGAGATATCTTCAGTTCTGAATGTCGTAGAGGCGTAGTAGTTGGTTTATATCGTTCACACTCACAAGGAGCCTTTGGAGTAACATCACTGTAGCAGTGAAGCCACTCCTTAGCAACCAAACAGAGAACCCTAGCAACCATTTCGCCAGACCTATATCTCTGGCTCTGAGTGTCGTAGAGACATGGGGGTTGGTTTTATTGACTCATGCTAGCAAACAGGTCTGTCAACATGCTACACATGCTAGCAGTGAATAGCTACATGCTAATAGTGATTAGCTAAGTGTTAAATTGCGCTAAGAATGCCATGTAAACTACCCAGAAGACCTCACAACTACCTAGTAACATCATAGCAACCACCCCGGATACCCTAGCTACTGCCTAGCAACCACCCAAAATACCCTAGCAACTGCCTAGCAACCACCCATAATACCCTAGCAACTGCCTAGCAACCACCCAAAATACCCTAGCAACCACCTACTAACACCCTAACAACCACCAAGCAACACCCTAGAAACCACCCAGAATACCTTAGCAACTGCCTAGCATTCACCCAAAATAAACTAGCAACCACATAGCAACACCCTAGCAACCCCCCAGTTACCCTAGCAAACAACAAGGAACACCCTAGCAACCACCCAGAATACCCTAGCAACTGCCTAGCAACCACCCAAAATACCCTAGCAACCGCCTAGCAACACCCTAGCAACCATCCAGAATACCCTAACAACCACCTAGCAACACCCTAGCAACCTCCCAGTTACCCTAGCAACCACCTAGCAACCCAGAACACCTTAACAACCTGTTAATTTCTGGTTTCGTAGTTAATGTTAAATTGTGCTACCAACATGCGAAATTAACGTTTCCGGTGCGACGTTCTCAGCCAACTTCTAAAGTTTGTCTCGACGAACTTTATCCTCTCTAGTTAAGTTGGCTTGAGAAAGCCAACTTAGTGATATTGTATCTAAACTTATTATTATTATTAAGTTGGCTTGAGAAAGCCAACTTAGTGATATTGTATCTAAACTTATTATTATTATTATTATTATTATTATTATTATTATTATTATTATTATTATTATTATTATTATTATTATTATTATTATTATTATTATTATTATTATTATTATTATTCTTACCTAAAATTCTAAAAGAATCTCCTCCTAGAGCTTTAAAGCTACAACCACTAAACTCTGCTCAGACTTCAGACCTGTTCTGACTTGAGTTGCTATCCCTTATCAGAATGATCAGACTTATGATTTTTGATAAAACTGAAGATTAAAATCATAAAATCTCCATAGACTTTCACTAATGAAGTGAAAACTGAATTTTAGATAGAGCGTTCACCCCATCTGTTGGTGACATCACAACATTACACCTGATATATAATACATTTCAATACAGTATGTGTGAACATGTCAATTCCAATGGGCATGCTTTTTTTTTAAATCCTGAAAAAAAACTTGCAGGTCTACAATCGATTTTTTACTTTAATTAGTAAGTTAAATCTCTCTATTTTACATACATGATATCACAAAATTGCACCCCTGTCAGTGAGAACACTGAAGTTTGAACGAATCAGAGCGCTGCAATTCAAAGCCTCAAAGCTTTTCAAAGCCGCCATTACTGCTGGAGAGAGAGATCATAATCTCCTAAAATAGATTTATGTGAGAGAGTTTATGATCAAACGGAAATTGTTTCAGATTATCAAGTAACCGCTGCAGCGTGTTTGCTTGAAGATTTATGTACTTGTATGCCCGAAATCTGACTCTCATTCGTGTTTACTCGGTGAACGCTTTTCCCCCCGCTGAGTAGATTACTATGGGGAAGGCAATTCTCAATGAAGTTCAAACGTGTGTCCTCGCGCACTCGTGTCAAAGCGCCTAAGTTTATTTATAACTTATGCCTGAGTAAATATTACATTGCGTTGATTCCTTTATCTGCTATAATTGCAGTGTTGAACTGAAGTCTGACATGGCAGATCGATTCAATCTGAAAACTGCTTGAGATTAGAAAAAACTGCATTACTTTCCCCCTTGCACTTGGCAGGAATGATTTAAAAAATACTAATATTTAAGTTATTTTATTTCACAGGAAGAAACGCTTTATATATACATATATCTCTTTCAGACCAGAATTAGGTTCCAGGTTTCTGAAAAATTTAAAATTTAATATCCCATTAAATTAGGCATCTATTACTGAGTAAGAAAAACAAATTCATAACTCCTTCATAGCAATTTTTGTTGTCCATTGCAGTGGACATTTGGTCTAAACAGCTGTGAATATCAAACTAATATAAACCAATATAAAAAATAAAAAAAACATTAAAAAAAATCCCAAGGTCAAGAACTTGAACAATATAACATTTCAACTTTAATTTTGAGGTTTTTGTTTTACAAATTGCACATTTAATAAAATAAACCTCAAATAGAAAATGCATTAGAGAGTCAGTGCAGTCACTTTACACACACACACACACACATTTCCTGTGTGTATCTTTCAAGGTATTCCCCAGTGGCACAGAGGAGTAGTGCACTTTGCACTAATCACATTAAATAAATAATTGTATATTCTGCATATGACATTTTCTCAAACATTTATTATTACTGTGATAACTGTATTGTTTATCTCATATGAGAACATTACATATTTGCGTCTTGACACAATAATAGTCAATTCTGTCAATATTTGCGCTGTTGGCCACTTTTGGATAGTGTCCACCCCATCTTGTGGTGACATCACAACATTACACCCCTGTCATTATAAAAAAAAAAATTTTTTCAGTATATAACAGTATATATATATATATATACATTTCAGTAAAAACTTTTAGATCTGAAACCCTAGATCCTGAAAGAAAATTGACCCAGGTAAAAAATCTATTCAAGTTATTCCCTTGAATAAAATATTCAAATTAGATGAACGAAACAAGTGTATTTATGTACAATACTGGGATTAAAATTTGACATATTTTAGAATGAGATTTGAATTTTGACTAATTATTATCCTACTGGCCACAACAGCAAATAGCATTATGATACCACATGAAGACATCTGTAGAATACCTGTACACATTTTTTGGGGGGTATTGTATTTATTATGTCCTACATATCTCAAATAGCAAGAACATTTATAAAATGCACATCAGGGAAACTTGTGGGACTCAAGAGGATATATAATAAATTTCAATCAGCATGTGCATTGAGTAGAAGTCATTGGAACCCAATGTCCATTGCAATGGATATGCATTTTTGAAAAAATCCTGAAAAAAGACTTGCAGGTCTACAATCGATTTTTTACATTAATTAGTAAGTTAAATCTCTCTATTTTACATACCAACTATGAAATACTGGCAAACATATCAAAGATTGCAAATATAACTGTAGAAAATGCAGCTTACTTCTGTGTGGGAGACACAGCGCCACTCACTGACCAACTGAATCATCAGTAATCTCCAAATAAATCTTGTTGGCGACAAACTCTCAAAACTTTTCAAGCTTGAAGCTTTTACAACTAATTTAAACTTTCAGGCTAGGCTTTCTCAAGCCAACTGAAGTTTATATTATAAACTTCCTCTGTCTAGTTTTATGTTAGACTGCTTCATAGACTGCTTCTGATATTGGCTGTGTATTATTATTTATAAAGCCCACATTAATTTGTTATTCTGGATGACATTATTCTACATTTCTTATCCTAGTCTATTTATACTCAATATCTAAACTTAACAACTGCTAACTATTAATAAGTAGTCATTAGTAATTATCAGTACTGAGTTTGAGGCAAAAGTTAATGGTTAGTTAATAGCGAGAACTGGAGCCGAATCTAAAGTGTGACAAAGTGTTTTGTTCGGAGTAACATGACGGTACATGTTAGTCATTGAGTTGAACCAACACCATAACAGCTACATAAATTAATCCACTGACCATTCAGAAACATCATGTTGCATTCTAAAAGTTGTAATTAACATGGTCAGCTGTGTCCGGGCCGTATCCAGATCAGATGAAGGACCTGCACCTCAACACGGTCACAACACAGCCCTGAAGTGTCGCCAGATAAATATTTTGACCTGAATTGTTGTCAATATAATAATCATGCACTCTTTGGCTGTTGGCCAGAAGAAAACTGGTCCCCGACTTTGTCTGGTTTCTCTCAAGGTGTTTTCTCCATTCTGCTGGACTTTTGGTTCCTTGCCACTGTCGCCTCAAGCATGCTAAGTTTGGGGACACTTAACACTGTCATGGCTCTGTCACATCAGTTTATGATTTTAGTGTTGTGATTGACAGAGCTCTGACATTGCCTCCTTTGTTGTGTCTTGTCATTGTGTAACCCCGCACACCTTGTTACCTCGTTTCCCTTGAGTGTTGTCAGCTGTTCTCTGCTCATTGCTTCCGTCTGTGTCCTGTATATATATATATATATATATATATATCCCTTGGTGTTTGTTGTCCGGTGTTGCGTCGTTGCCATTTCATGTCTCTTCCTGTATTGACTGTTCCCTGTTCCTGACTTCCTGGTTCCATTCAGTTTGTTTGTTTAATGTTCTGTTTCTTAGTTTAGTAATGTTTCACACACGAGGGCTGTTTTTGTTTGTGTTTTATTTTGTTATAATAAATCCTCACTTTCATCCTGCACTTGAGTCCTCCTCATTGACAAACACCGTGACAAACACTCATCAATATTATTGATTTGCCTGCTGTACAGTCAAAACAAACTTTATATTATTGTTTTCCTGTGACCACTGTAAAACTGCTTTAAAACAATCTGTACTGTAAAGTAACCCCGGAGTGTCTGACTCCCGTTTGAACATGTAAGGCTAAACACCACTACTGACAGTTTCTGAAATTGTGGATGTGATATTTTCCAGTTTTGTTGTTGCTGGAGCATCCAAAGCATGAACTGTAAAGGCTGTAAAGGGAGGCAGGAGCAGCATTTCATTTGCATTTAAAAATACACAGACAAAAGCAGCGTGTTTTTGCTCACCAAAATAGGGGCAAATTTGACAAGCTATAATAAATGATCTGTGGGGTATGATATTACACCAGAGACGTATGTTACATTTTGTGAAAAAGGGCGTAATAGATGTCCTGATAGATAAAAAGGGACACTTAGGGATAATATAACTTTCTAAAAATTCAGGTAACTCAAATATGTATGTCGATAATATAATTAAAACTATTTTATTGACAGTGGCAATTAACTTTTATTAAACTGCTGCGTCGAAAATGCTAGGGGAATGCCTTGGCATGTGGTCTCATGAAGCACTGTGAAATTGATTGTGGGATGATCTACTTGGGCCGGTGACGTCATGATCCAGGATCATAAAAGGGTGCCGGAAATCGAAAGTGGCAGCTCAGAGAGTGTCTGAAGCAAGCCTGGAGGCGCAAGGAGCTGAGGCAAACAACGCGGCGTCTCGTTCCCCCTTAGGGAACTATGGTTACATATGTCACCTGAGATGTTCTCTTTCATGGGAATTTGAACTGCGTTGAAAATGCTAGGGGAACGATATGCCAACACCACCTCAGTGATGCCGGCTGGAGGTGTGTCGCATCTCACAACGAGAGCACCCTTGTCCCTGGATCAGAGCAGAGGTCAAGCTGGTAGAACCTCTTGAATTAGTGTGGGAAGGACCAGCCTACCACAGCACAAACATAAGCAAGGGAGATCCCAGCAAGAAAGCCGTAGAGGCAACCAAGCTCCAGGCGGAGTGGGCACAGACACTCACGGAGAAAGAAATCCATCCAACTCCTAAGCCAGAGAGATAGCCTCAGCTCTCTATCTGCTCAAAGTAGTTTAGATGTTGAAGAAGAACTCTTGGTTGGTCCTATGCCACAGGGAGACCTAATGGACATAAGGGGTCCAGTGCTCACATTGGAATGATCTTGAATCCTGGCCATGATCACCAAGAGGGAGAGGACAGAAGCCTCAAGGAAACAAGTACACAGTACAAGTACACTTCTTAGCAGAGGAGGCAGTCTTTCAGGAGCAGAACTTTCACTCCCCACCCATAAAGAATGCATCTGTCGTGACACTGAGCTCTGATACAGGTCCTAGAACCAGGGTTCCTACACTATAGAAAGTGCATAGGCGTGCCTCATGACCTTGAAAAGGCAGAGATGGGGTTACTCCTCTGAGAAAAACTTCCTCTCTATCCTCGACACTAACACGTTCAACTCCTCAGAGCTGGATCGTTGCAGCGTCAGTGTGCCCCTGCCTGGTCGGAAGAAACTGCCCTAGAGCGTGCCTCCGGATCTAGGCAGAGAAACATGTCAACCAGGTAAGGGCTGAGATAAGGCAGAGTCCGTCTCAAACCCTGCTGCCAGATCCAGAACCTGGAACAAAGATTGCCGCTGAGCCTCAGCAACAGCAGGATCCAAGCCCTGAGAATGCAAACCTGGGCAGCAAAAAAAATTTAGAAACCGCCATTAGGTTTTTTTGGGGGCGGAGCAGAGAGACACAGCATACAGCCAGTGCCCTCAAGTGCTGACTATGTGCACTCAAGTGCTCCAAACAAGTCTAACTTAAGAGGTGTGCTGCCCTGCCAGCTCTTGTGATATATTTGCCATTAATTTAAAGGTCTGGAAGTCCCTTGTCTTTTTAAACTAGCTAGGGAAAGATATACTTTTGTTACACACGCAGATCAACCAGCTTCACACAACCAACATAGAGCTTTGCTGAAGACATTCAAACTGCATCTTGACTTTTCAATGCAGCTCGAGTTCCCATGAAAGGGAACAATTTTTACTAGTAGGCTCTGCCTTTTGGATCTCTCTATATATTCTATTTATGATGTCATTCATTCTTTGTTTTATAACAGAGTAATGTAAAACCACCCTTACAACAATACAACCATTTTCATATTATGTTATTGTCTATTTTATTATTTTTATGAATTATAAATCCAGAAAGTAGATTGAAAAAATGCCTCTGAGGGCTTGAAACCTTATATCAGGTTACAATCACAGGTTTTGATTTGGTCAAAATCACATTCAAAGAACAGATACATATATCATGACATTATTCATATGGTCAGAAAACTGAATAATTAAAATTAAAGAGATAATAGAAAACAATGTGAAATATATAACACACAATTGCAGTAGGCTAATGGTAAAGCAAGATGAAATACTTCATTATTATTTAGACAAGAAAAATAATTGATTTTGGCACAGAATGCTAGATAGATGTTTGATAATTAATGAGGTTGAAGTTGATTCTTTTAAGCATTTCAAACTATAACAAAAAGTAAAAATGGTAGTAGTTTGGCTTGAAGCTAAATCATCTCACACATCAGCAGCTAATTATTATGAATAAAACACAGACCAAAGTTAGCAACGATTTCAATACATTTGTATTGTCAAGTAAACTTAACCTTCGGTCTTGCATTCACAGCCTGTGACATGTCTGTACGTGAAGTGGGTCAGAGAGCTATTGCTGCAAGTCAGCGTTATATCTCTCATTTCGTAACCTCTCTCCTTACAGCACTGGTGACTCTGTTCAAGTTGCAGTATCCCGTTAGCATGAATCCATCTGCAAGACAACACAACAAATAAGGATCTGAACTCAGGTGTCATGTGACATGGGAAGTGGGCATGTTGGCACATCTTTTGAGAATAGGGGAGTGAGGTTTAAAAGAACAGCTCTTGTCTTTTGTCTCATGTCTCTTAGTGCTACACTTGCACGCACAGTCCAATCCTCACTCCAATCCGGGTCTCTCTTGACCTGCCCTGATCGTTGGTTTGAACCGACACTTCTTGCATGGGAGGTAGGCGTGCTAACAAGAATGCTAAAGACTATAATCTCTACTGCGCTTCTTAAAGCCACAGGAGTGAGGGGAGAATTGCTCTTACTAGCTTGCCTCAGGTACACACGAATGTGTAACCTCTCTGGTTCTATTCACACCACTCCGAGTGGGATTCGAACAAGAATTTCCGGCATGGTAAACTGGCATAATGAAGACAACAGCCTGAACTGATTTGGTTCATTAATCATGTTGGACCCCATTATATTTATTAGTAGTAGACCTATTTCTTTACATTTCTTTTTTAATATTTTCTTGTCAATAGCTCTGTGTATTTTTTCATAATTTTAAGCACATTGTTTGCTCTATAGTTTTGTACATACAGTTAACTAAATATGTATAGGGGAACAATATTGGGCTATGACTCAATTTACATTGATTCATTTAAAAAAAATGTATGCTGCAAAATAAAACTTGTTTTTTTCCACATCTCATGGCCAAAGAGCTATTTGTCGAAAAATAAATTAATGTTTAACAGATGTGTGCTAATTGCTTTTAGTTGCATATTATCCGTGCCTTTAGAACGCAATACTACACAGACAAACGAACAAAGTGCAAAACAGGCTTTGAAATCAGATGTTACACTTGCCTGTTGTGTGTCTCACACTGGCCCTCACAAATGGGCAGCTCGACTTCTTGTGTGCAGTCAGCAATTGTGAGGTTCATTCTTGTCACTCTGGGAGCACATGTAACATTACCTGTGGACAAAATTTTGAATTAATTAGAATTATGATTTAGAATTAAATTTTGTAAATAAAGTCAGCAAACATGACTAAGAACACAGTAAAGTCGCAGCAAATGGCAAACAGTAAAAATATTATTTATTCTCTCCATAAAGTAAATTTTTTAATAACTTTTAATAGTTACATTGAAAAGTTAAAGTTAAAAGTTACAACTAATTGTGTAACTTTTGCATTACATTTTCTCTTATCTGGGCTGGGCCTGTTTGATTTTTTGAAGCTTTATTTTTGGGTAAATGTAAAGGTCCGCTCACAACAACATTTAAATAACCCTCAGGCTGAAGGAAATGCAAATTCACTCCCATACAGTAGAGCTCAATCAATTATTTCTGCTGCTGCCATTCTGGACCACAGAAAAAAGGTTAACACTTACTTCACCAACAACAACAAAAAAATCTAAAGTCATTTTAGCTTATGATTTAACTGAATCACCTAAGGTCACTGGTCAATAAAGTGAGAATTCTGCATAGTACTCTGAATTTACAATTCACACATTTTATTCATTTTGAGGAATACTGAATCTTTTTTGATTAGTAAATGCTCACATTTACTACAAGTATTACTAGTATTACTATGTGTAATACTACAATTACACATAGAACTACAATAACCTTCATGTTTACACATTGTATAGAGAGAAAGTGAGTAACATCCCCAATGAGGGAGAGCTGTCAGTCATTTGTAATTTGCATTACTTATTTGAAACTGTAGTTCAGATGTTTTGTTGTAAATGTAAAAGCCATGCATCACGTACATATACTTAACTTTACGAAAACACATGTAACGTCTCATGTGCGGGTTATGATGTCTGATCCCGAGACTGGGCTTGTCTAGTTTCAGTTTTGGTTTTGGATCAGGATTCGGGCATTCATAACTCGTGTGTTCGTCCTTGTCGTGAGCTCATGAGAACAGGTGTTTACACTCGTTCTTGCGAGCTCTATGTCATGTGAGTGGGCGCGGTTTCAAGCCTTGTGCGAGCCGAGCCTGCTCTCGTCCGTGTGTTTATGTCTGTGAGTTTTGATTTATTTTTTAAATAAGACCCTGTCCTCCCTGCAATTGAGTCCTCGCTCTCTCCTACCCTGACAGTACGTTTAGAAGATGCATGATGGGAGGGATGCTGTCCAATTAGAGAGAAGGATCTCATGGCTTGGCTAGCATCAGGAACCAATGGGAGAGCAGGAGGATGGTGGCGAGTCTACTATAACTAAGATGGCTGCGTGCGGCGTGAGTTTCAAAATTGTTATGGGGCGAATCTCGGACTTTCAGAAACCTTTCGTATCTTGAAAACTTTTCGTATGTAGAGCGGTAAAATTTTTCGTCTTTGCTTTCGTAAATTGGATTTTTCGTAAGTTGAGCCTTTCGTATCTTGAGGTACTACTGTACTTGAATATATAAATGTGATTACATAACTTGTTACACCCAACTCTGGCCACTCATAATATAATAATATGATATAATTATAATATTTTATGAATATGCTGTTTTTTTAATATAATGGTATAATTCCAAACTGTTTTCAGCATTGTATTGATTTCTGAAGGATGATGTTACACTGAAGACTGCTTTATATAACAGGAATGTATTCAAATTTCAAAATATATTCAAATGAAAATGTTATTTTAAATTGCAATAATATCTCACAATAGTTCTCTTTTTTTAATGCATTTTTGATCAAATAAACCCAGATTTGGTGAGCACTGGTCTTTGTGTACAGTATTATTTTTTTGTACAGTAGACTTTATTTATTTTATTTTATTTTATTGAAATGCTGGAGTTTTGTTGATAGATATTTCATAGACATTTTTGATTCAAGACTTACAACTGATTTTAACTTCTTTCTTTTCTTTTTTTTTCTTTGGAGAAAATAAGTGGGAAAAATGTCAGGGTTCTGTCACTTCGGTGTAGTTTTCTTGTGTTTTGTGGCAGAGCCCTGGCACTACTACATTCATTGTCCTGTCTTTGTTGAGTGTCAAGTGATGCTCGAATTCCTGCACTTTGGTCTTATTCGGCCTCGTTTTGTGTCGGGATTCGAACATTCATGTTCATGTCACATGGCACTGTAATGTCTAGATATGGTAGAAAGTCTGATGCCTCGTCCTTTATGTTTGTATTTTGTCTTATTTTCTTTATTAATAAAATAACTTTCTCCCAACGATTGAGTCAGCGCTTCTTCCCTTCCTCAAACGTGAAATTACGAAATAGCCAACATAAGGACTCAGCGGGGGAAGGGTGCGCATCCACCACCAGTGTCAGGTGAGTCCAGCCCTCTTTACAACCGCTGGCTCCAATTTCAGACCCAGAGCTTCCTCCGCCTCCAAGGGGCAGACCTGAGACAGTTAGCCCTAGTGTTCAGTAGAGCTACTGAGGGTCCGGGGCTCAACGATGCGGCACTAAAGGACCTTTTTAACATGGACCTTGATGTGCCTCAAGGCTGTGGAGGATGAGACGGCTGGACAACCTGAGCTTCAGGGGGTTCGTGGAGTTCCTCAGTCCAGAAGAGGGCCTGGCAGCTGCACGCCCCCAGAAGCGCCTGAGGATGCAGCAGCACCACGCGCTTGTTGTCGGAGGTTGAGGAAAAAGAGGTCTTCAGAAGCCATCCTCCCGCCGCTCCATGGACTCTTTTTGACTGTTTAATTCACTGTTTTGAGAATGTTTAGGTTTTTTTTGTTTATTTGGCCTGACTTGACTTTGCTCCCCTCCCTCCACTCGTTGCCTTTGTGTTTTTTTATTTTCCTGTCCTGTACTGTCTGTGTGGTGTGTCAGTTTTGTGTCTTCATATTACTGTCTGTTGTTCTAGGTCCTGTCTTGTTTCCGATGTTCCTCATAGGGAAACCAGGGGGCCTCCTTTAAGAGGGGGGTAGTGTAAGGGTTCTGTCACTTCGGTCTAGTTTTCTCATCTTTTGTCGCAGAGCCCTGGTACTATTACATTGTCGTGTCTTTTTGCGGTGCGTGGCGTAGAGCGTTCTCGAGTCGCGCTCTCCTGTCTATGTCTTGTGTCTATGTCTTTTTTTGCAGGGTGTGATGCTCAAAGTCCGGCACTTTAGTCTTGTTCGGTCTTGGTTTTGTGTTGGGATTCGGACATTCATTGGGGGTTGTATTTTGTTCTTTATTAATAAAATATCCTACTCCAAGTGATTGAGTCCTCGCTTCATCCCTTCCTCAAATGTGACAAAAAATTCATATGTTAACATATGGAGATGACATTAGGGAAGAACTAGACCTCACAGTGCTATGATACAGTCCAAACAACAGTGAAACATTTGTGTAAACCTACATGAATAGCAGCAATGATGTTCATCCCACACTCGTAAATCCTGGACACACAAAAACATAATAATGCAGCAGCTTCATAGAATATTCAACCAGAAATAAAAAACATCCACACAAACAACAAACTTGATCTTATTTTGAAATATTGAGGTGATTTTGGGCTTACCTCAGTACAGGTTTGCAGTGGACACTCGGTTTTCTCAACCTCGGTTCCTGTCTGACCGCAGCTGAAAGACTCACACGGACGTGAGGGGTCTGTCCACCGATCACCCACCTGAAAGAAACACAGTTACATATATTTTTAAATGTATTTTGTGCTAAATTTAGTTACTGCTAGGTATTTTAAAGGGGCCTCTAAAACTATACAAAAATACAAATCTTCCATTGTGGGCAAATGTGTGAACTATTTCTTTTACCTTGTAAGTCCTTCCATTATACTCGCAATTCTTCTCAACTGCGAAAGCAAAGTAAAATTTACTCTAAATGTGTGTTTATATATACATATATATATATATATATATATATATATAGAGAGAGAGAGAGAGAGAGAGAGAGAGAGAGAGAGAGAGAGATTTTTTTTTACAGTGGACCTCATGAATAGTCAATGAAAAAATAATAGATAAGATAGATAATTAAAGAATAGATAATTATTCCAAGCACCAGTGGAACTCTACACTGAAACACTGCTGTTGAAAGATTGCCTGATTACCGCATATTTGATTGTTACAGCAGTCCGAAACCAGGATGGAGAAGGCGCTGCAAACTGGAGCAGGTCCTGGTGGTTTAGCTGTGCACTCTTCAGTTCTAGTCTGGTTATTACATGTGCATATGTGGCAGTTTGATTCCCATACTGCTCCCACCTAATAGACAGACAGAAGATTCATGTTGTGTAGTTTTCATGATAAACATGAGTGTATTTTGTTTTTTAAAGACATTTATTGATGTATTAATAAATGATCTTACTGGCATGGGCTCACCCAATGGGCCTTTACACTCTGAAAAATAAATACATATGAAATTCATGTATAATCTAGAAAATATCAATGCATAATACATTGATTATTTAGGACAATAGGGAGTTTTGCAAAGTACGTTTTGCTAACAAGAGATAATAGTTAATAGTTAAACTTTAGGGAATTTCCTCATTAGGTCATCACCAGCTTTTCATTTTAAAGTCATGGCCACTTAAATATATCAGTAATAATAGTAAATGAATGCATAATAATCAGGTTTACAATATCAGTAAAAAAAATTGGTTTTATTTATAAAATAAAGATTCAACACAAACAGAAGATTTTCTTGCTAACACTAAAGCACACATGCATTCTTAAATCATGCATAGTATATAATCAATATTCAGATTTTGGAACTATTATTGTTAATGAATAACATAGTATTGATTAAATTAATTAAATCAATTATTAATTTTGAACAATAATCATGTCTACAATATTAGTAATGAATGTATTTGTTGAAATGAATTGTTTGTGTTATTTATATAAGTTCATTGATTCAAAATAATAAAAAATATTACTTAAAATATCAGGCTTTAAAATAATAACAGTTGTTTTAAAATATATGGTTGAATGTGTCCTGTTGGTAAAGAAAGCCACTCACTAGTGCATTCAGACACACAGATTTGCTTGTGATCTTCTGCAAGCATTTGGTCATCCGGACAAAAGCACCCTGATCTCAGACCAACCACAGATGTTGCAGGCACGCGAACTCTGAGGAGACAATAGAGTGATATACGTAGATCCTAGTCCTTACCATTACGGATAAACTCTATGGTAGACGAATAGAAAAATCTAGTCAACAAAGTAAAAGGTGGCACACTAGTATTTTTCCTTGAAACTAAATCTTTTAATTGAGTTGAAATATGAAGCTGGACTTGCACTGTGGGAATGCTTGAATAATTTAAAGCAAAATCTTTCTCACCCGCCTCGACAGACATCATTTGGAGACTCTCGACACTCATCATACATCATTCCTTTGGGACATGTGATCTCTAAAAACAGTGGAACAGTTCAGTTCAGATCAGTTTTGAGGCCTGTTTTCTTTGTTTCATGCATAAGATACTTACTATGTTGAAACTATTAGGGCAACCATGTGCATATGGTGTATACTTTTATTTAGATTTTTAATCAATTATAAGTTAATGAATGTAGCTAAGATGAAAATGCAACAAAAAAAAATGTAATTTCTTACGTGCTCAAATGTGTGGACCTTATCATAAAAAGAACATATGTTTAGTTATGCAGTAAGTTATGCAATTTGAATGCAGTTTTGACTGCAAAGCCCATCATCGTCCACAAAAAAAGTCTGACCCTACTAGTTTCAATTTCCAGTTTAAGAGTTAAGGTTTCCACTATTAACCTATTCATTTGCATAACATTTACAGTCATTTGTGAATTTATTTATTTTTCATCTAAAAACTGTCTGGAAATCACATTTAAAATTACACTACTTTATGTATTTGTCACGGTTCTGTCATCCCTGTCTTCGTGGTTGTCATGTTTACCTGTTAACTCCCCTTTTGTGCACTCCTCATGTCATCTGTCTCACCTGTGTCTTCCCTAATTACCTAATCAGTCCCGTCAGCTGCCCCAGCTTCACTACTTATCCTTGGTGTATTTAAGTCTTGTGTTGGTCATAGTCTGTGTTCATTCTCGTTGATACTGTGGCGTGTAATCCTTTGAGCTGCTTGTTTAAATAAAAATTAAATGTATTGTTTGTCTTCGTGCCTTCCTCATGCACCCACGCATGACAGAAGAACAAACTCTATTAACCTCGCCCTTTAGAAGACTACGTGGAGGAGTTTCTGGAGTTGCCGGATTTGGTGAGCTGGGGAGGCACCAAGTTGAATATGCATTTCTAGGCTGGTTTGGACGACGACAACTGGTTTGGGCTTTTCAACAACTGTCCCGATGAAGTGCTAACAGCCATTCCAGGACTTCCTCAACCTGGTCCTTTACATCAACTGTTCACCATTCTATGTTGGGGAACCTGACACGCCCCAGCCCGCGGCTCGCCAGCCAGCACTGGTTCCCGCGCCATAGTGCCTGCGCGAGGGCGGGTGGGACAAAGGAGGCATAGCCTCCTGGGAAGTACTTAGTCCCAGCTCCATCCTGGAGGGATGTGCCATCCTGGGCCCCTGATCCTCCAGCACCACCCTGGAGACCTCCCTGACTCTGGACAACCCGGTCTCCAGGGTGCCCACCCTCCTCTTGTCTGTCGTGTTTGTGTAGTTGTCCTCCTGTTCCCCCTCCACTCCGCAAGGTGTTCCTCTTACACAGTGAGGTCACGCCTTGCAGGAGGGGGTGTAGTGTCATGGTTCTGTCATCCCTGTCTTCATGGTTGTCATGTTTACCTGTTAACTCCCCTTTTGTGCGCTCATGGTATCTGTCTCACCTGTGTCTTCCCTAACTACCTAATCAGCTTCACTAATTATCCTCTGTGTATTTAAGTCTTGTGTTGTCTTAGTCTGTGTTTGTTCTTGTCGATACTGTGGTGTGTAATCCTTTGAGCTGCTTGTTTAAATAAAAATTAAATGTATTGTTTATCTTCCTGCCTTCCTCAAGCACCCACGCATGACAGTATTAAAATGAGACTTGGTTATCTAAGTTGTTGAGGGAGTTATTATTTTCTTGAATTTTAGTTTTAGATTGTTGTCTTTAAAAACTTTAATTTAATCTGTTTGAGGCCTTAGTACCCTGGTGTAAAAAGACTGCACAGTGAGACTGGAAGACTGGACTGTCAATAAATACAAATAAAAAGACTTTAAATTGGAAAATGCTCTTTGAATGGCAAAAATGACGCAACATCTTGTTCCTCCTTAGGAAACATATGTAACCCGAGACATTCCCTTTCATGGGAACTCGAGCTGCATTGAAAAACGCTAGGGGAACTATATATCAATGCCGCCTCAATGACACCGGCCACCTATGAGAAGACCCTCGTCGCTGGAGCAGGGGTAGAGGTCAAGCTGGTTAAGTCCTACACCACAGGGAGACCTAGTGGACATAAGGGTCCAGTGCTCACACTGGAATGAGTGCATCCTTTTATGATCCTGGATAATGACATCACCGAACAGCTACAATCATCCCGCAATCACCCGATTTCACAGTGCTTCATGAGACTACATGCCAAGGCATTCCCCTAGCATTTGTGACACAGCTTGAAACTTTAATTTCATACTCTTACCACAGGAGCCATTGGTAAGGTATCTCCAGTCCACACAAATACCAATCCTCTTGCACTCCGATGCTGCATACTCCAGAGAGGAACAGGCACCAACACTGCTATTAAATGGACAGTAGTCAAACCGGCAGTTCTTTTCCACAGGTGTCAGATTGATTCTTTCTCTGCACTCCGCAAACACCCTGAGTAAGATGTTAACAACATCAATTATATTCACAATCATAGTTGCAATGCAACAGGCCAAACAGAACTTCCAATTTGTTTATCCTTTTCTATGGATTTTTACTTCTAAAACATAACTGTCAGTTGATAAAAAAATACGCTACAGTGGCTTACTCATGATGAAGAAGGTCACATATCAGAGGATTGCAGGGAGGTTTAGTTGGGGGTGGGGAGGGAGGTGTGGCAGGGACACAAGGAACATTGGTGGGAGCAAATTTGCAGTAGGGTTTCAGAGGGTCTTCTTCGACCCAATCATATGCAGTCTTATCACAGCAGTTATCATCTTCAACTACTCCATTTCTTCGAATGCACGACTGACCACCACAAACACCTGAAAAGTCAAATGGAGCAAGAGGGCCCAAGGTTACAGTCATTAAATTATTCATCTATTTTTTTAGTTCTGTAGTGATTTCTGTTATTAGAGCAATCTCATGTGTCAATAATTAATAATTCACAATCATCGTACAATTAAATGATTGCAATAACTTACCACATTGTCCTTGGGTGTTGTTTTGGAAGTGCTCTAATGGCAGGTTGATTAACAGATTGTTAAATTGCGAAAGAGAAACAAAGGAACGGATAGGTTTGATGTAGATGTAGACCTGGCTATCACTGCTTTCAAACTTGAAGACTTGATTTTCATATGGTGGCTTTATGATCTCCTGGTTCAATGTAGACTAAAAAAAGAAATACAATTCGCTTATCATCAAATTTCAAGTCAACTATCACCTCAAGTCATTCACAGAAATAAAAATACTGACAAGATGTGGCGAAAATCTCTTTTGTTGAGTTGAGGATGTGTCAGTTAAAGAATATTCGCGAATTTGGTATTGTTAATAAAAGGCTTATTGACCATCTTAGGCTATACACAATTTGTGTAGACTACTGTTATTTTTTTATTTCTGAACAAAGGTTTCTAAACTTCCACGGCATCTTTAGTCGACCACAAACAAAGTTACAAAAGCCAATTACAATTGCCTACAGTTTTACAAATCTGTTTAAGTTTCTTTGTGGTATCACGTATTAAAATCATCATTTTTTTTTACATTTCTTGTCTTATTCTTGGCTTAGAATGAGGTGTAATGGGGAAATATAAAGCTCTAGGTGACAAATTTATTAGAACATTAGTAGAATTAATAGCATATTTTAAAAGTTTTTATTGTGATTAACCTACCTCCACTGTGAACTCCTCTGTTACCATAAGTGTGACAATGTCATTCCAGTATTTTAATGTGATGCCCCTAGAACAGGAATCATCAATGTCCTCGATACAATAGTAGTTGTCTACAGTAATTCTTAATCTGTGTTGTAGTACTTTCTCCTCCACTAGAGTGTAGGTGCAGTTCTCCATGAAGTCAAAAGCAATGCCCTGGAATGAAATGTAGTGAGGGTCTCCATAAATCTGACACTGGCCTGAAAAAGGAAACAGAAAAAAATACAAATATGATCAATAAAGTTTGTAAAAAAAAAATCCCTGTTCTTATTTTGTATTGGCTGGGCAAATAAATAGCCCCACCATTAACTAATCCAACTGGTTGAGTCAATCTTTATATGACAGGTTAGTTTACTTACAGTCACACTTCCAGCTCTCACAGCAAGTCTCTTCATCTTTGACCAAAGACATCTTGCCTTGAGGGCAATCCATTCTGATTGTAGGTGTTGGGCAGCTTATGGATTTTACCTCAATCACTCCAGCCTTACAGGTTTTATCAGCACAATCCTCTCTCCAAGTTTCTCCACATGACCAGCTTTGATTTCGCATCACATCTTTGCACTCACACACTGATACAAAAAATACATACAAATAAGATCCTTTTACTCAACACATGTGGCACATAAATTTGAGTTTGACGATGTGGCGAGCAGGGCGGGGTCGAGGGACCGTGAGAGCGTCACGAGAGCCGGTGGCGTGATTGGTAATGAGCGCCACCTGCGAAGCCACCGGTCTCTCGATTCTCACGGAGGAGCGGAGACTTAAAAGGAGGAGCGACGACAGGGAAGAGGAGAGAGGACCAGGCCTGGAGTTTTGTTATGTTTTGTGTGGGCGGCGGTCGACCGCGAGGGGCCTCTTTCGTTTTGAGTTTATGTTTTATTTTCACCATTAAAGTGTGTTCAACGTCTGCCAGTTCCCGCCTCCTTCCTCCCTGAACGTTAAACATTGTTACAGACGACTTTACGGTGAACTGTAATTCAAATGGTTTTTAAATCTGAAAATGTATTCCATATGTAATTTAAGCAATAGTAGGCCCTGGAATACTGTTTAATTTGTGAGTAGTAGCAGTACCTGCTGTTGTGTGTTCAGTCGTAGGTATTGTAGTACTGAATACAGGGGTCATCGTTGAAGGGGTCACTGTTGACGGGGTCATCGTTGAAGGGGTTACTGTTGACGGGGTCATCGTTGAAGGGGTCATCGATGAAGGGGTCATCACTGTATGAACTGCAGTCGTATTGTACACTTGATTTGAATCTGAAGTTGGAATGGTGATAGTAGGGCCTGTGACTATTATAAATTCTAGTGGCAATGAGAGAAAAAAGACACTTAGAGAAATATACATTTGCATGGCAGTTTTAATGCATTCTAGTTTTGTCAATTTATCATCACATAACTGACTTTACATTAAAAATCTATTGTTTAAATGTTAATTCCATACGTTAAGTGTATATTTGTAGTGGGTTCCACACCTGTTGTGGACACTGTTGACACTGGAGTGGAATGCTTTAATGAGGTTGTAGCTTCAGTTGTTGGCTGAGTTGTGTTTGTGTATTCTGTTGTACTCTCTGAAGTTGGTGATTGTCTTGTGGTTGTGTATCTCACCGGAGTTGTATCTGATTCTGTTGACCTTATTATTTTTGTTTTGTATGCTGTGTACTCATTTGTGCTCTGTGTTATTGGGGGTTCTGTTGTTGTTTCTTCCTCTGAAGATGTGTATTCTTCTGTTGTGCGCTCAGCTGTTGATAGTTTTTCTTTGGTTGTGTGTTCAGTTATGCTTTTAGTTGTTGGTAGTTGCATTGTGGTTGCTTCTACCATTGGAGTTGTATATGTTTCTATTGTGCTTTCAGTTGCTGGCACTTGTGTTGTGTATTTGTTTGTGCTCTGTGACGTTGGGAGCTCTGTTGCGGTTTCTTCCACTGGAGTTGTATATTCTACTGTTGTGCGCTCAGTTGTTGATTGTTGTTTTGTGGTTGTGTATTCAGTTGTGCCTTTAGTTGGTGGTAGTTGTGTTGTGGTTGTTTCTTCCATTGGCATTGTATACGTTTCTGTTGTGCTTTCATTTGTTGGCACTTTTGTTGTGTATTTGTTTGTGCTCTGAGAAGTTGGGAGCTCTGTTTCGGTTTCTTCCATTGGAGTTGTATATGATTCTGTTGTGCTCTGTGAAGTTGGGAGCTGTGTTGTTGTTTCTTCCTCTGAAGATGTGTATTCTTCTGTTGTGCGCTCAGTTGTTGATTGTTGTTTTTTGGTTGTGTATTCAGTTGTGCTTTTAGTTGGTGGTAGTTGTGTTCTGGTTGTTTCTTTCATTGGTGCTGTATATGTTACTGTTGTGCTTTCAGCTGTTGGCACTTGTGTTGTGTATTTGTTTGTGCTCTGAGAAGTTGGGAGCTCTGTTGTGATTTCTTCCACTGGAGTTGTATATGATTCTGTTGTGCGCTCAGCCGTTGATTGTTGTTTTGTTGTTGTGTATTCAGTTGTGCTCTTAGTTGGCGGTGGTTGTGTTGTGGTTGTTTCTTCCACTGGTGCTGTATATGTTACTGTTGTGCTTTCAGCTGTTGGCACTTGTGTTGTGTATTTGTTTGTGCTCTGAGAAGTTGGGAGCTCTGTTGTGATTTCTTCCACTGGAGTTGTATATGATTCTGTTGTGCGCTCAGCCGTTGATTGTTGTTTTGTTGTTGTGTATTCAGTTGTGCTCTTAGTTGGCGGTGGTTGTGTTGTGGTTGTTTCTTCCACTGGTGCTGTATATGTTACTGTTGTGCTTTCAGCTGTTGGCACTTGTGTTGTGTATTTGTTTGTGCTCTGAGAAGTTGGGAGCTCTGTTGTGATTTCTTCCACTGGAGTTGTATATGATTCTGTTGTGCGCTCAGCTGTTGATTGTTGTTTTGTGGTTGTGTATTCAGTTGTGCTCTTAGTTGGCGATATTTGTGTTGTGGTTGTTTCTTCCACTGGAGTTGTATATGTTTCTGTTGTGCTTTCAACTGTTGGCACTTGTGTTGTGTATTTGTTTGTGCTCTGAGAAGTTGGGAGCTCTGTTGTGATTTCTTCCACTGGAGTTGTATATGATTCTGTTGTGCGCTCAGCCGTTGATTGTTGTTTTGTTGTTGTGTATTCAGTTGTGCTCTTAGTTGGCGGTAGTTGCGTTGTGGTTGTTTCTTCCACTGGAGTTGTATATGTTTCTGTTGTGCTTTCAGTTGTTGGCACTTGTGTTGTGTATTTTTTTGTGCTCTGTGAAGTTGGGGGCTGTGTTGTTGTTTCTTCCATCGGAGTTGTATATGATTCTTTTGTCTTAGTTGATGATTTTTGCATTGTATATTTTGTTGTGCTTTGAGTTGTTCGGGGTTGTGTTGTGATTGTGTGGGTCATTGCAGTGGTAGATGGCTCAGCTGTTGATGTGTAATAAATTGTGGTCGTAGTTGTAGTCGTAGTCGTTGGAATGCAGACAATTTGCCCTTCAAAGCATTTACTAAAGAAAAAGAATATAACATATAATAAATATAAATAGTATGTGAAGAGTTCTTTAAAACTATATCAAAAATGTCCATCCAGCATTACAACAAGAGGTCTACAAATGGCTTACCAGCATTTATATGGAGAGCATATTTCATCAGGAGGTGACAACACTCGGTTCATTATGCTACAAGTGCAGTTGTCCAAAGTGGTGCATTTTCCTACATTTTCATCATAATATGGGGTCCCCTCAGGGCATTTTGGATAACAACCTGAAAGTTTCAAGCAGTGCTTTATGAAAAACCAAAAGCATTCAGGACATTTAAATTGTTTTCATTTTGAGAATTCTTGGCAGTACTGCATTGTTGCAAGCAATTTATTCAAGTATCAAGCAGCAAGAACAGGAAGGGAAAAAAATACCTTCAAGTTTTCCTGTAAAGCGTTTATTAGTGCCACAAGTCTTAGCCTGGCCACAGGGATCGTAATGCCAGGTGCTTTGGCTCACGTCATTGTAATAGTCACAATACACCGCTGTGGAGATGAACAAACACTATAATCACTAAACTAACTCAATAATAATCAAGGTATTTCTTTAGCAGGAAATGCTCAATTACAATAGAATACAATACATACGACACAAATCTGGGGATCTCCAGTTGACGCAGACGTCCTTTGCACTGCATACCTCTGCATAAGCCGAGACAGCAGTACAATAACCAAGAAACTTTCCCTCAAACTCACAAGAACAGGACTCCAAAACACAAGCCTGGTAATAAGGCTCTGGATCCACCTAAGAATGCAACTATTATTGGCTAATGCAACACAAGCCTTTCTGTATTGCAAAAAAATTCAATTGTGAGTACATGGTGTACCTAAACCAACTTACAAACACAAAACACAATCTGATGAACTTAAACAAAGCTCGGAATTGGCTGATATTGAAGATACCTTTAGATGGCAATCTTTAAAGGTGTCTGATCTCAGAATCATACATCGCCGCTGAGCCCAGGCTGCACAGTAGGAGTGACGTTCACAAGGAAATATTTCATGGGTCACATCAGAGCATGGCGGAGCTGCTGACTTCCAACTATTTCCAAAGTCCAAAACACTGAAAACTTCTGAGGAGCTACTTGTCAGGAAATCGTTTGCCACCTTTCCATCAAAGTTCCCACAGAGTCCCAGCACTTGGCCCTAATGTTCCACAGTTAAAAGAGAATAGTGCATCTGCTCAGTGGTTGAAGATATGAGTGGTTGAGAGCAAGTTTAATCCAGGGTCAATTAAGAAAATTTGTATTAAATGTGATTCCTTACTCTCCACTGAGGCTCTAGTTGGATGGTGACCCTGGTGTGTTTGTCCCAGATGACAGTGATGCCCAGTCTGGGAGATGTGATGATGATGTACAGGCCCACAGTGTGGATGGAATAAAGGGGCTCTCCCAGCAATGCATTCCCTGCCTTGAGTCTCTCAGTTACCTTCATGTCGCTTAACATCAGAGTAACTGAACCCTGTCAAACAGTGAGCAACCACAATTGCATCATTATGAAATACAATTGTTCCTTGATGGAAAGTTCAAATATCAACATCCAACAACTATTTATATTCATGGAAAACCATCTTACCAGAAGCTCCACTGAGATGGTGCGGGAACAAGTCAAAGACTCATCGCAGCAAGGAACACTCTCGGTTTTAATCGCAAACTGCCCACTTGAACCTGCATCCTTTTAAAAGAAAGATTAGAGGTTACAACTTTTTCGGCTTGGTTTGGTAGAATTTGACTAGTAAGCTGTACTAAAACAAATTAAAAGTAAGCCTCTGTTGAGCAATCTTCAATCAGTTGTGCATGTTTAAATAATATTGGTTTATTATTGTTTGATTTCATTGATTTAGTAGCTGTCTGACCGAAGCAATTTCTGCCAACATTACAATTGCTGAATATATTCTATATCGAACTCCAAGGTCACTCCAAAAGGGTAATTTTTCACATAGCAAACACTCACCTTCACTAGGGTGTACTGACAGTGGCCATCAAATTTGTACCATTTGGAGTCAAAAGTGCGGTACTGCCCATTCCCGAAAACCTCACATACTCCTGAACATGCCTCATCAATGCAAGACCACTCACCACCTCTGCATGTGCTGTGAGACACAAAATCACACTCAAATCCATTGGCCAGGTTTTCAGTAAACTAATGTTACCAATAAAATTATTTGTCATTTTATTTTGCAGAAGCTCTCAATTTCAATAGGTTAACTTTACAACTCTGAGGGGGCATCTTTAGCATTCTTCAAAATGTTTTTTTTTTTTCCACAGAAGAAAAACTATATGGGTTTGAAACGATTATTATTTTAAAATATGTTAACAAGATCAAGGCTAGATGACAAGGCTCTTACCATATTTTACAGTTTGTCTCCACACTCTGCCCAGTTTCATACACCTTCCCACTGAATTCACAGGTGCAGTTTTCATGAGTCACACAACCACCGTTATGATCTTCAAAAAGACCTCCAGGACAATAACAGCCACTGATACAACTTTTCTCATCAGTCTGTGATTACACATCAGGAATTTCACTCAGACTATTTATTTAACATTTTAATACTTTCACATGATAAGATGTCAATGTGAAAACGTTGAAAAGTGCTCACTACGGGTTTGGTCAAGCTTTCACATGTCCTCTGGGCTGTGTTCACAGGTATTTGTAGACAATCCACACAAATCCTTCCCTCCGTGCAATCTAGAAAAAAAGCATAGAATTTCATAGAAATCTCATGTAGTAAATTTGTTCATTTCAATGTTGAATAGTCAGTGCTATATTAGTTGAAAACTCCATGGTGGAGTTCACTAAGAAAGTAATCTTGTGATTCAGACACCTGCTTAAAAATGATTAAAACGGTGTCCGGTTTTATTGTTTGAACATCACTTGTTGAATCACACATGAAATAATATTACAGCATTAACTGTATGAAAATACAAATTTGTTTTGCATGAATGAGGCACATTCTGATATGATTTGCAGGATATTTGAGCTGAAAAGAAAATACACTGAGAGTTTTCATTATAAATTAATTACTGAGTCTAAATATAAAAATCAGTTAGTCTAGAGTTTAAATACACTTACTAAACAGAGACCAAAACCGGAGCAGATAAAACCTGCTGTTTAGTGGATTAACCCTGAGAGTAGTACAAATATGTTGTCAAATGTAAAAACTTAAAGAAAAAAAAACTTACTGCAAATTTTGGGACAATGAAGTTGTCCATTTTCACACAAGCTGCAATACAAGACAAACATTGTATAAACAGATTCAGCTAAAAAAAATTCCTCAAACTGAACCTTGTTTTTATTCTTACCATTGGCGTCCACCTATAACTACTGGACCCGGAGGAGTGATGCCTCCTGGGTGGTGGCAGCTGCACAGTGAGCGAGGACTACAGTTCAGTTGGTTGCTCAGGTGAGAGTCAGACGTGCAACCACACCCCTCCACAGGATCATCCACCACCTCACAGGTGGGATCGGGGCCCGAGAAGGAACGGCAGGTATGGTTACATGCCAAAGTGGCATAAGTAAACCTCAGGTTGCCCATGCATGAAGGAACTGAAAATCACAAAGATAATTTGTAAAGTAGGTACTTAGAGAGGTGCTCACAAATATTTTTTTTTTTAAGTTGGCAAGCATCCTTTTCATTACTGACAGTACCTACATAAAATAAAAAAATTGAACTACAGATATGACAAAAATGTGAATATCATTAAAATAATTGTAAACACTGCTACATGAATCTTTGAAATCAAATCATTGATTCAAATTGTGCATAAATTCCAAAGTCACGTAATTTCAGTAAACGAAGCTTGGAAAAGGTGCTATCCATGTTTAAGCTGAGTTTTCACAGAATTGATATTGTTTTGACCAGCAGGCATCACCAGCATTTTGAGAGCTTCTAAACATTTTGAAAAGCAACTGGTTTAATTTTTTCAAAAAGCTTTGTTTCTCTCATCACTAGTGGATAGTAATTCCTAACATGTGTAAATAGCTAATCATTTCATAAAATTAAATATCAAGTGTCTGTATAATGTGTTCTTTTATCAATTTTTAGGGCTCGTTGTTTTCTGTTCCATAGATGGCTCAGCTAAACAGACCAATATAGATTGAACTACTTTTATTCATTTTAATCATGCTAATATCCAATTAAAACGTCCACAAAAGTATAAAACTGATCCGTTAAAGACACTTGTTCACTTGTTTCACTTGTCAGTGAATTCACCTGATTTGTCAGTGAATTCACCTGATCACATCGTTTGATTTACAGATTGATAGATGCTTGGAACCACTGACTCAAAAAAGATTTGTAAAGGTTTTTGAATCTTCAAGAAATAAGATGATATTGATATTTTATTTTATTTTTGACAATTTAAAAAATAAACTGGTTCCAAAGTTGCAACCTGCAACCTCATATGCATTTTTTTCTACATGTTTGGAGGGGGGTTGAAATTCAAAGATGCTGTTAATGTGGGATAATAAAACATTTATACCGGTATTCTATTTAAAAATTTGGTGACCATAACAACTCTTTGCAGCATGACATAAAATACCTTTGAAATCAACAAACCTGAACAATTTTCACACTGAACAAATCTTGTCACTCACCGCAGTCTGTTTCTGATCTCCAGTCCTCAATGGTGATCCCTTGAGTTGCGCAGGCTTTTGCGTAGTTTCCAAAGGAGACGCACAAACATTCATGTAATGACGTAGAGCACTGACATGTTCTTTTTACACAAGCCTGAGAAGAATCAAATACATATTAATAACAAGAAAACCACCATGAATTTTAAAAGCATCAAATGTGTTTATGGATAGGAATATATCTGTACCTCAACAAAGGGAGAAACGGGTACGTAATCATGACACACAGCAAACACTCCTTCTGGATATTTCAGTTGGTCACAGTTCTCCTCAGCAAATATCTCTGCAAATCGAATGAATATAATTGATCATCTTTGACAATAACTTTAATATAGTTAAGATGTTAGGCTAAAAGATTCTTACCATTTTCAATGTTGATGCAGCCAGTAATTGGGGTGCAACTGCCCATTGACCAGGATTGGGCAAAAAGATTAACCGAACTTTCTATTATACCACTAAAAGTGGTGAAGTCATCGCTTGTGTCATTATTAAAAGTTCCACAGAGACCTGAAATAAAAATAAATAAAAAAATCAAACTTAATTGTTATTTTTGAAATTCTGCATGTTCCTTGAGATTGGTTTGAATGAATGATTAATTCAAACCTTTGGTATTTTCAGTTGGTGGCAAATTCAAATATATTTGAATTTCTGGAGAGACTTGAACTTGCATTTTCAGGCCAAATGAAGTCTGAACTTGAACGAACATTGAAGACTGCCAAAAGACTGTGGCTGACTCTGAAACAAAACCCAATGACATAGACTGTATAAAGGAGAAAGACATTTTTCAAAGCTAATATGAATATTGAAAACTTTGCCAAGCTTACATAAATATTTCAAACTTATACATCTAACACATTGAATTCCAAAAGAGCCTACCAGTCTGTGACAGGTCACTGATTTCTATATTGTTCATTTGTATGCTGTTTGAAGAGAAGGTATAGCTTTCCTAGAATTAAAATAAAATTATTCATTTTATAATGATAAAGAATAAAGTTTTTACCAATATGTCATCATGCACTTTTGAAAATATGTAACTTCTGCCCACTCTAGTGTGTCTGCAGTGTTGAAATGCTAGTAATAATCTCATTATATTAATAACTTTGTATTATTATTATTAAATAAAAAAAATATAATGACTGTTGAGTTTAAGCTGTTGTTTTAAATGGTATTATAACGTATAAAGCAGATTGTTAAATTGTTCAGTTTTATGGACCTTACACTAATTGTGAGACAACACAGAATATGTGTGCTTTAAAAAACACCACTGTCCCACTGCTGGACCAACTGAAATAATCTTTCCAGTTACACTATCTAAAATCAAACATTTTCCCTGAATCAAGCATGCTACATTTTCACATTCTACATTTGTACAACATTACAACACTACACGCAAACATATGAATGTAAAAGTGCAAATGTAAAAATAATAATAATAATGTAGATGAGGAAAACAAACAAACCTTGTCGATATTAAGATATGCCTTTTCTATGATGTTTTTCCCAGAATACTGGAGGTTCAATGTCCAGTTAAGCCCCTGGGTGACATACCAAACATTATACATTTTAATATCAGTAAATTTCAAAATATCACATTTTAAAGAAAACTTTCCATTGCAGTTACCTTTGCAGCCACATATGTGCATCTGTCTAGTAGAGAATACTGTTTGCCATCAAATGTAGTGATGAATTGGCCCTCAACAATACACTTGGCTGGACACATGTTTGTGGAACAAGCCCATTTGCCTCTTATGCAGGTACTGAGGGGATAAAAACAACAGAAATACATCAATCCTACAATTGATATGTAAATTTTTACTTACAGAGACTGTCTTTTAATAAACCTTGTTTTTATTACTAGTATTAATAATACTTTGGCCAGGTTTATGTTTTATGTACTTTTAGTAAGTTTTTCATTGTTTCCCTCCGTTTATGTTCTTGTGCTTTTGTTCACCCGCTTAGCATTTGTCGCCATAGCTTAACTTCATATTGATTCCTTTCACCTGTGTCTCATCTAATTTCCTTGTTAACCCTGTATGTTTAAGCCCATTTTCCTTGTTGTTCTGCAAGTATGATCCTGATAGTTCTCATATGTTTCTGGTTTTGGATTATTTTCCTTGTTTTATTAAATTACGTTTTGGGTGTAATTTGGATCCACCACTCCTCTTCCTTTCCTGCCCTGTACGTACCAAAATACAGGACCAAGAGAAGGTATCAAAAATGGATCTTCCAGCTGTTTGCCTCCTCCTCCTCCTCACCCAGGATGATCACTCATTTAATACATATTTTTTCTATAACATTGCCTATCTTACTCACCATTGCTACGCTGCTCTCAATTTTTTCTTTCTTTTTTTTCTTTCTTTCTTTCTTTGATTGGACTTCATGAGAGCTTAAAACAACTCGTTCCCCTGCCTGTTGATGAATCTCAAGGGAGGTTTCAGGACGTTGTTGAGATGGTTCCGCTTTCACCATGGGTGAGGTGAAGGAGAATCTATGCTACTCCCATGCCTTCAGTCCAAGTTAATTAAATCAAAACTGTTTAGATCAGATCTCTAGCCCTTCATTGTCCCATCCAGCATCAAAGTCTCATCATCGCCGCTGGTCCTACCAAGCCTTAAGATCTACAATGTCACCTGACCACTTGGTTTCCAGCTCTCTTGGCTCCATCGCTGGGGGTCAGACTTTATCCTGGCTCCAACCACCTCAGTGTTTTTTGTTTGTTTGGGGTTATTTTTATGGTGCCACAAGGCACCTACTGGGAGGAGGAAGTAATGCAGGTTTATGTTCTATTTTATGAATTTTTAGTTAGTTAGTCTTTTCCATTGTTTCTGTTCCTCTGCCTATTGTTCTTGTGTGTTGTAGTAATATGTAGTTACTGATATAGTTTCCCTCATTATTGATTCCTTTCACTTTTGTCTCATCTAATTTCCTTATTAGGCCTGTATTTATGCCATCAGTTAAGTTTCAGCTAGTCCATTGTCTTGTATTTTCTTGTTTTATTTTACTCCTGCTATTTCTCTGTGGAGACAAATGCTCTTCTTTGTTTTGTTTAATAAACTATGTTTTGGCTGCAATTTGAATCCACCTTTTCATCACCTACCTAACAACTATTCTAATTTAAATCTATGTTTAAATAAAAATTATAGAAATTTATGAAACCAGAATGATATAAAATCTTGATGGAAAATTGGAGGAGGAAGCTTTTAAGAAAAAGTTCTGGTTCTCACCAGGTCTGGCACTTAGTTCTGCGTTCCTGCCCTGGACCATACGTTATCTTCCCATGAACACATGGACATTCCTCCACCTTAATGGAATGATAACCATCAGCATGATCATTCAAGACTTTTCCTGAAATTGAATGAGAAGGAAAATGTTGCAAATCATTTTAAAATTAATCAATAAAAAATACATTTTTGCATCTTCTGAAAAGAGACCGGTGATTTGAAGCATCACTGATGAAGTTAAATGCTCAAGGTTAGAAGTTTGTTTTAAAAAAATGAGATACAACTAACTAAATAAATAAAAACTAGTGAAAGCACATTTGTTTCTTAATGCTAATCAAGGACCAACCGTCAGCAGGCAGGCAGGTGCTAGTAATTTCTGTGGTGTAATTCTGTGGGTTGCTGCAGGTTGGAGCGAAAGCTGGACCCATCTCTACAAAGTGAAGATCTCCAGGACAAACGGGATTGGCTACAAATAAGATAAAATCTTAGTATTTCAAACATAGTAAAAAATGTTAAATAAATAAATAATGCAAAATTAAAATGATAACTTTTCTCATTAAGTATGAACTGTGGTTCTTACAGCAGTTGCTTTTTGATCTCCATACAGACCAAAATGGACTGGAGCTCCCACACATAAGTGAGACTTCTCTAAAAAAGGAGCAGGCTACTTTCTGATGCCACATGCCATTCATGTTTTTATAACATAGAGTCAGGTTGGATTGATATTTAGCTCCGAGACATCCGTAAGCATGTGACAAAACATCACTACAAACCTAAACAAAACACAGTCATAGTTAGTATTTTCAATGCAAAAAAAATAAATAATAATAATCAATGCAATTTAAATTTTTATATTTTATAAACTGCTGTAAGTACACCATGTAAACATTTGCATATTTCACAATTATAAAACATAAGGCAATGCCTTATTGTGAAGTAGAACTTTATAATGAATTGTATGTCCAGGCTTCACAGAATGAGTGCTGATTAGTAGGTGATTATATGTAATCTTGATTAACATTTTAAAATACTCATAATCAGAATACAGTTACTTTTATAAATTAATAAAGGTTATACTATTCAAATAAATAATTAAACGTAGGTCAAATGTCATTTTAAAGTAAGCTAAAAGTAGTTACGTAATCTATTACATTACCATTTTTATCAAGTAATACAGAACTACACTTTTTAAATAATCTACCCAGCACTGACTGTTAAAAGGAAAAATAATAAAAGTAATTTTAATGATAACGCAACATCAAAAGTCCTCTTCCTTTGGTATGGTACAATTAAGTTTTTTATTGACTATTAAATGTAAAACTTTACCAGTTTTTTTTTTAAGTTTATTGTTTATAAATGTTCAGCTGTGCAGAAACTCACTTTGTTTTTCGTATCAACAGAGTCTTCTGTCAGGCACTGCCCATTAGAGAGAACATTGGCAGATATCAGCATCTGCATAGTTTCTATGAACAAAATATTAATGACAAAACAACGTCAAAATGTCTTTTATTATTAAATCTTGACACTTGTTGTTTAAACATAACACAAATTGAGCACACTAACCTGAGCTGTCCCGGTGTCTACAAAGTCCGCTCATACCCTCCACTAAATCCTGGTTCAGTTGCACCTATAAGAGATGTGCTCAAAGATTACATATAAAATACATTGCGTTCAGAGCGTCTTTATAGAATCAGTTATTCAACAACCACATATTCTTGGTTACATTATGTTAGTTAAATCAATAAATGTTATCTCACCCAGAGTGAACTGACACCATCAGAGACACTGTACCATGTGACAGACAATGGCAAAACTTTGCTTAGTAGCCTGGTATAGATTCCATAATGAAACACATATTGATAAGTGTGGTCATACGGAAGGGAAACTCTGTGAAAGGATCAACAAATTCAGATATTTGATGTGGATATACGGTATTAACACACACACAAAAAAAACAGATGAAACAAAAGTTGCAATGGCTTTTACATTTATATTTATGTATTTGGCAGACACTTATATTGCATTCAAAGAACACATTGAATCAGTTCTTGCTTTCCCTGGGATCAAACCCATGACCTGTACTGACTGAGCAACAGGAAAGCTTAATACTTAAGAAAGAAATACTTAAATACTTAATTAAATCTGTTAATTTGGAAAATCTGTGATTTCATTCATGAAATATTGGATTTTCTGAATTAAAATGTAATAGTTGGTATATGATTATGTAAAGGAAATAAAATGAGGTGAAACTAATATTAAATAGCACACAAACCAGCTGTTATAAGAATATACTAAGACAATAACAAGTATTTTTATTTATTTTTGTGCAAATATAGAAACTCTAAATCTAAATTTATATTAAAAAAATTCCAAACCTGCTGCCTTCCACTGTGACAGTGTTATTGTGAATGAGGGTAGTGATTTTATTCACGATGATCTCCACCCTGTTCATCAGGCCGTTTGGTCCACGCTGGACGATGATATGACAGTCCACTCCAGCATGAGTGAAGCGTGTGAGCGTTACAGGACATGTGGACTTCAGATGAAATGCGGTTTTGTTGAAGGTATAAAAGACGCCACTGCCATACGTCTTACACACATCTGAAAATAGAAACCAAAATAGATAGGACCAAAGTGGACATAACAGCTCATTACTGTGATACACAGTTTGTCTCGCTACAAAAAGTCAATTTCTTTTCTCAAAATAAAATTAATAAATTTCAATTTAATATTTTATCCAATATATATTACAGTACATAAAGTCCAATACTTTCTTACTTTGAGCTGCAAAAACAGAGTAGATGTGGCCTGGAAATAAAAGCAGAAAAAAAAGTTGAAATTCAAATTCTTGATTTATAAATTACTTTAAAGACTAAAAAAATGTAAATATATATAAAATAAATAACTGGATGAATCATTTGTCAATGTAGTAAATTACATAATAAATTAAACAATACAAGTAAATGAACAAACCTGAGAAAACAATGATTATTCCTAAATATATTGCCTGTTGCAGAGCCATGCTATCTAATAACCCTCTGCTCAGTGGTGCACAGAAATTCATCTGGCAGCCCTTTTATGATGGGATTTTCTTCACTAATTTGAATAGCATGAGGAAATAGCCACTAGGTTAAACATTGACTATATTCACATGAACTAATTACACGTTATGGGACAAAAACAATCTAACAAAGAGCTTTATACATGCTCACATTAGACAATTGTGGAAAAAATTCAAAGATTACAGTGCAAATCTCTTTGTTTGGCTCTGCTTTCTTGTTTACCTGTAATGTCACGTAGGTCATTCTCTATTTGACATTGTTCCTGGTTCTGCCCTCTGAACAGGTGGATTTGATTTCAGGAACAAGATTACTATTAGCTCTCTGATGGGAATAAGAGCTCAAAAATCAATCCCGGAAATTTCTAAACTTTTTTTCAAATGTGCATTTAAAGAACATGCATAACTCTAATGTTGTTTTTAGTTCCTTTTTTTTTTTGCTTTTTTGCAGGAGCAATGCCATGGAATAAACATTTTTGGTTTCCTCATTTAATCTTTCAGTAAATCATTCGGAAAATATAATAAAATTTAATAATATAGGTGCTGGTCATGTAATTAGAATATCATCAAAAAGTTTAGGATGAGGATTTATTTAACAAATTCCTTTCAAAAAGTGAAACTTGTATATTTTATTCATTCATTATACAAAGACTGATATATTTCAAAGTTTTATTTCTTTTAATTTTGATGACTACAACTGACAACTAAGGAAAATCCCAAATTCAGTATCTTAGAAAATTAGAATATTACTTAAGACTAATACAAAGAAAGGATTTTTAGAAATCTCGGCCAACTGAAAAGGGCTGCTTTTTCCTGAATTACTGCAGCAATGCGGCGTGGCATGGAGTCGATCACTCTGTCGCACTGATCAGGTGATATGAGAGCCCAGGTTGCTCTGATAGTGGCCTACAGCTCTTCTGCATTGTTGGGTCTGGCATTTCTCATCTTCCTCTTCACAATACCTTCACAATACCCCATAGATTTGCTATGGTGTTAAGCTCAGGCAAGTTTTCTGGCCAGTTAAAAACAGGGAAACCATGGTCCTTAAACCAGGTACTGGTTGCTTTTGCACTGTGTGGAGGTGCCAAGTCCTGTTGGAAAATGAAATCTGCATAAAGTTGGTCAGCAGAAGGAAGCATGAAGTGCTCTAAAACTTCCTGATGTACGGCTGCGTTGATCTTGGACCTCAGAAAACACAGTGGACCAACACCAGCAGATGACATGGCACCCCAAACCATCACTGACTGTGGAAACTTTACACTGGACCTCAAGCAACGTGGATTGTGTGCCTCTCGTCTCTTCCTCCAGACTCTGGGACCCTGATTTCCAAAGGAAATGCAAATTTTACTTTCATCAGAGAACAGAACTTTGGACCACTCAGCAACAGTCTAGTCCTTTTTGTGTTTAGCCCAGGCGAGACGCTTTTGACGCTGTCCTTTGTTCAAGAGTGGCTTGACACAAGGAATGGGACAGTTGAAACCCATGTCTTGCATAAGTCTGTGCGTAGTGGTTCTTGAAGCCCTGACTCCAGTTGCAGTCCACACTTTGTGAATCTCCCCCACATTTTTGAATGGGTTTTGTTTCACATTCCTTGCCAGGGTGCAGTTATCCCTATTGTTTGTACACTTTTTCTCTACCACATCTTTTCCTTCTCTTCACCGCTCTATTAATGTGCTTGGACACAGAGCTCTGTAAACAGTCACCCTCTTTTGCAATGACTTTTTATGTCCTGGCCGTCTTTTGAACAACTGTCAAGTCAGAAATCTTTCCCATGATTGTGTAGCCTACAGAACTAGACTGAAAGACAATCTAAAGCCCTTTGGAGATGTTTTGAGTTAATTAGCTGATTAGAGTATGGCACCAGGTGTCTTCAATATTGAACCTTTTCACAATATTCTAATTTTCTGAGATATTGAGTTTGGGTTTTTCCTTAGTTGTCAGTTATAATCATCAAAATTAAAATAAATAAACATACATCATATATAACACATATATAAATATACCAGTCTGTGTGTAATGAATGAATATAAAATAGAAGTTTCATTTTTTGAATGGAATTAGTGAACTAAATCAACTTTTTGTTCATATTCTATTTATATGACCAGCACCTATATAAATAAATTTGTTGTGAGTTGGATAGGTTGTATTGATGTTAAAAGCTCTTTCATCAATGACAATAAAGAACATTTCTTTAATCAACATCCTCAAACTTTAAAATTAATGAAGAAGGAAAAAACTAAAACAAACAATGGCCTGTTACCTAGACTATCTAATCAATTACATGATTTTCTTTTCTTAAATTCTTTCATTCTTTACCCCACCAATTGGTGAATTATTAAGTCCTTCTTGTCAAGGATAACACAGGAAAATGTATGCCAAGAACCAGAAAAGATCCTTATAGCAACATGTCTAATACATTGTGTTGGAGGGTCAACATTAGATAAATATTAGCTAAAACAAATAAAGTTGGTTAAATATAAATGAGCATTCACTGTGTTTATGTCAAAACTAGATATATGTTGATGGGTTCATTTTTATTTTTAATTACATTTTAATGAATCTTATTTACCTTTTAGTCCATGCAATGTATTAAAAAAAGGATTTTTCACAGCTCTAAACAGCTTGTACTATCATGCATATTTTTAAATCCTACCCATTACCTAAACTTAACAACTTGTTCATGCTAGTTTACAGTGCATTGACTAATGTTAACAAACAGAACATCTGATTTGAATAATGGGTTAGTAATTGTTGATATTTACATAACACACAAAAAGAAACAACCCACAAGGGGGAACACATAACATAACCAAGATCATAACTAAAACATAAAACAAACCGGGAAATCAGGACAGGGAACATCCAGGCAAGAATGACATCCAACAAAATGACAACAACACGACCCAGGACAGCAAACACACCGGGATTTGTGTCTCAAAGTTAAGCATATAGTTGATCACATACATAATTCTCCCGCTATGTTGCTAAATGTACCCGATTTTTCATATCAACAGAAAATTAGGATAATCGCTTGGGACTTCCTGCTTTAGAGAACAGTTAATGACGTGACGTGATTGGTTAAAAGGTAGTTTTCGACGTCAGAAACGGAAAATACTCAGGAATGGTGTGAATTTACATATGTTTAGTCTTAAAGTATATTAAAAACACCACACAGAATTACACATTTAAATTACAAGAATAGCTTGAATTTCACCACAGAGTGTCTTTAAGTTGTGAAACTGTGAAATAAATGGTCATAACTCAAATCATATTTTATATAGTTTTAACTACTTCTTTATAACTTTTAGTCTGAAAAAAAAAACATATTATGTCACACTACTCTGGAGCACTAAAGCAACTGCTAAACTTGACTAAAAATGTTGCCTCACAATACTTCACAATATAAAAATTGCGAGGAAGTTCATTGGTGCCTTGTATAAGGTCTACTCTGTCCAGCAGGTGGCAGAATGTCTCTTTGGTGTTGTAGGTCAAGGACAATTATTTTGTACTCTTATGGGAAATGGAGATTGACATTGAGAAGGTGTGAAAAGAACCAATCCATAAATATGAATCCAAATGCAAAACAAAAATCTATATTTTCATGCCAATTTGTGATGAAATTACTTTTTTGTTTTTCAGAATAATCATCAAGAATCACTTCATCAGGTTACCACCACATTCATGTTACATAATAACCACATTCACGGACATACTCATCCTAGATTAGCACTTTTATCAATAGAAGTCAGTAACCTAAGTGACAATTTGAAAACATGAAGGGTTGAACACCAAACAGTCATTAAAGTAATATACCTGAACCATGACAAGAAAAAGAATGGATTCCTAAATAGTTAAAAGCAGGATTGGAAGCAATATTTTTGGAGATTCTTCTGTTTTCTTGTCATAAGTATTGACCTATTTTTGGGCAAAATATTAAAAATATTGATTAATAATATACTTTTTAGGCAATTTCAAAGATTACATAGAATCTGTGATAAAGAACAAGATTTGAGGATAAAGTTAAAGGACTAGAAAAACTATTTTTAATTAGAGGGTATGAAAGTTTGAAACAAACCAAAAAGCTATGATATGTGTAAAAAAAAAAAAAAAAAAAAAAAAGGTCTATTTAGTAATAAAATTTCCTTCACCTCTCTTGTCATTCACTCATCTCATTAGTCTCGTCACCTGTTCCCCATCTCCTCTTGTATAAAAACCTTCATGTGTCCATTTTTCTTTGTTTTTCCTGTTGTTGTCAATGTTAAAGCTGCGTGTGCATGCTGTTATTCTCCAGTTTTTGCACATGTGTGCTATTTTGTTTTATATTTTTATAAGTGGTTTTGAGTTTAATAAGGTGAAGAGTTCTGCTGAATCCTGCTCTTCTCTTTCTTCCTCCTGCATCGCACCGCTAATAGCTCTCAATGTAAGGTGTTTTAAATTCTGAGAACAGAAAGATAATTACTGGATCAATTGGCTGTACATAAATATGCCATCAGGAGGGGGCATATACAATGGCAAAACATTTTAAATTAATGTGTAATAGTAATCCTTAGATATCCTTAGAGCATTGGGTATTGATCATGTGAATAATACTGTTAGGAAAGGGAATAGAAGATTTAATATATATCCAGGATTAAATGAAGATTTGGTTTTTACTCATTTGAGTATGTAAATGGAATATATTGGTGAACACTAATTGCTGTGAAGAGATTTTGGTCACATGACAACTGACGTCAGATGACTTAATGAATAATACTGATTTTACCTGTTCCTGAGATTGTGGTGTTGCTCTCCCAGGAGGAAGTCTTGGACCATTTAATAATATATATCTTTTTTCTTTCTTTTTTGTAACACTTTATGGTAAGGGTACATGAATTATCAAGAATTGAAACACATGATCATGTTTTCTTTGTTCACAGAAATTGGTCTTTACTATCCATTGTGAATAAAGCTATAGTTATGGATCAGTCATCACAAATTCACTATGAATTAAATCAAATGCACAAAATGTACATTTCTGCATTTGGCAGAGGTTTTTATCCAAAACGACTCGGATTTCATTCAAGAAACACATTGATATTCTAATCAGTTCTTGTTTTCCCTGGGAATCCAACCCATGACCTTGGTGTTGCAAGGCCCACTCTTTACTGTTTGAGCTACATGAAAGCTATTACTAAAGGTAATTTACTAAAGGAATATAAAAAATCCATATGAAGTCATACATATGCATGTAGGCTATTTATCATGCATATTCATATTTTCATCAGTACCAGAAGTCATATTTAACTATGCATTTGCTTCTCATGACTTCATATGTGTGGCCCCTCAATTAAAGTGGTGACTTTGCAACACTGATTAACAATTTGTGATTAATGATGGCATAATAGTGAAATGACATGAATATGCACATGAAAATTCTAACTGTTGGTCTGTGGACACAAAATGACATTGATTTTTACTTTATTCTTAAATGGTATAAGTACATGAACTCTTAAGTGCCTGTATTTACGAAAACTGAAACTAAACAAATACACAGCACAAACACATAACTTCAAAGTTCTGTTAAATGTACTTGACTAAACACATTCTTACTTGTTTCTTTAACCGTTTTCTGTTGCAGAAGTCTGTGGTTGGTCCAAAAGAGGTGAAAGCACTGTAAAGTTTCAATGACAGATTAAAAATCAAATTTAGCTATAGATATCAGTATTCCTTTTAGCCAGTGATGTATGCTAATGTCTGGGGGCTGGGTCAACAGCTTGAGACTCAACTCAACATACACACATACTGTTGTATCTTGGGGATAAATTTAAGATACAACCACCTTATAAACATTTTTTATTCACTATAAGACTAGCCAAATAATATTAAGAAAAGGCAGGAATATTACAATTGAACTATAACAACGAGGGTTGTTTCTATCTGTCTGTCACTTCTTTGAATATATAAATGATAGGAATAAAGGCAATAAAGTAAAATTAACTTTCCATTAATGCAAGTAAGACCACAATGTCAATGTAAAAAAAGCATATATACCCTTTTCATTATTCTTCGTCTTTGGAAATATCTTTTGCTGATTTTTTTGGAGGCTGATGCAGAAACAGGCCTGAGTAAAAGATTTTATATACAGTCAGTGGAGTTCACTTATCTCGACTCACGGTTAACTCGTCAACCCTATTATGTTGACGCTTTTTAAGTGGAACCGCCAAACTCCCTATGTGTCTAAGCATTTTCTCATCGATTACATTGATTATTTTATGTCGCCGAACCCTATTATCTCGAGCACAAAAGAGGGACAAATTCGCCACTTCACATGGTTATCTCGTGACTGAGAGTACCTAGTTCACTGCGCATGCGCTGACTGAGTTTGCGTTGCACGTACAGTGCCGCACAGCTGCAGAAGAACTCTGGAAGAACTACGGAAGTCTTGTGGAAGTCTAAAGCTTTCTAGATGCTATCTTGGAAGAGGAGGCGCAGGAGTTGAGCCGAGTCGAGCGGGTCTGCAGTGACTGTGCGTTCAGTGAAGCATCATTGTCCAGGAATTCCCAGATTACATTGACATCGACAAAGACGTTTTTACTGATAGAAGCATTTGTTTTCAAGCAAACCGATAAAGGCAAAAAGCAACAAAGCATTTTAGAGTTTGTAAGAAACCATCTGCGTGTGCAATACTATTCAGAACTGTGTCAGAGCGAAATTACTGTGTTATAAGTGAATGTCTTTACAGGTGTGTAGTGACTACGTTTATGTTGTGAGCGAAATTGTGTTTGCAATGTTGGAGAATATACTTAAAGGTTTAAGGTTTAAAGCTCAGGTTGTTGTCATCACTGTCATCACTTTAATTGAGGGGCAACACATATGATGAAGTCATGAGATGGTAATGCTTAGTTGATGACTTCTGATGGAGATGTGAACATGCAAGATAACTCAGAGCATAATGAAAACACATTGTTTATCAATGTTCCAAATCACCAAGTCATCACTTTAGTTGAGGGGCCACACATATGATAAAGTCATGAGAAGCTAATGCTTAGTTAATGATGAGTACTGATGAAGACAAGAATATGCATGATAATTAGCCTGACTTAATGTGGAGATTGACTTTTTGTATATTCCTTTAGTAAATTACTTTCAGTAGTAGCTTTTCAGTAGCGCAAACACTAGAGAGTGGGGCTTCTAATGCCAAATTCATGGGTTTGATTCCCAGCTAAAGCAATAATTGATTAGAATATCAATGTGGGTTTTTTTATGCAATATGAGTCACTATGGATAAAAACGTCTGCCAAATGCAGACATGTAAGTTTCATGCATTTGATTCATTTCATAATGAATTCATAATGACTCATCCAACTCTGGCTTTATCCACAATGGATAGTAAGGACCAATTTCTGTGAACAAATAAAACATGATCATGCGTAATCAATAATTTTATCATGCATAATCAGAATTCATGCTTTAATTAAAGTGTTCATCCATGAAGTCATGAATGAAAGACTTTGAACTTTCTGTTAGTTCCTGATAAGATCATGAGATATTAATGCGTGAATTCATGATGATTCATGTACCCTAACTGTAAAGTGTTACCATTTATTAGGGGCCAAGCACCGAAGGTGCAAAGGCACCTATTGTTTTTGTTCCAGTTCTTTTTGTTCCGCCATGGAAGTCTATGGCATGCCATAGAACTGCTTGCGGGAAAATGACAAAATTTTGCACACTCATAAAGGATAGATCACCTATTGACCATAGCAAAACTGAAGTCTGTAACTCAATATCTCTAGCGCCACCACATGTCCAAAGCTGCACTCACGTTTACGTTAATAACTTTTGAAACGCAAGGCATAGAAACAAAATTATTTTGTCCACTGATTCCTTGGCTCAAGATGATTCAAATGCATCACATGACGTCATTTTCCGTCATGAAAATTTTCCCGCCCTTTTGAATTTTATGATAAATCTACTTTTTCGAACTCCTCCCAGGCCTTTTGTTGGATTTTCACGAAAATTGAACCACATCATCTCCAGACCATGTTGACAAAAAGTTTTTCAAAGAAAGTTTATTTAGGCTTTATGAAATTTAGGCTTTATTCCCGCAATGCATTAGCGTTTTCTGACCAAATTAGGTGTGTGTTATGTCAAACATGGTCTGAGGCTAACTGCAGAGTTTTGGCGCTGTGACCCCTAGTGGTCAGGAGATATGAAAAAGTGACATTTATGATTATAACTCCTGAACGCTTAGGCCAAAAATCATAAAACTGGTGTCCGTAAATTCATTGCGTCATGCCGAGTCATGTGATACCCAATTTTCCCATATCAGCCGTTTTGGGCGTCGTTTTGAATTTTGTCATAAAATGCTATATTTAACAAACACATTGGCGTATCGTGTCGAAACTCGGTGTGTGTCTTCAGCACCTCGGCCTAATAAGACACAAAAAAGTTTCGAGGCAGCACCACCTTGTAGTCAAAATCTATAACCAAATATGCTAATAACTTTTCATTATGTTAACCTATTGTAAAACAAGTGGTTTTAATGTAATCATTGGGTCAAGCCGAGAGCACAGACACCAAATATGTCAGCCAAACTTCCGGTTTTCCATGTTGTTTTTCTTTAAAAAACCTACTTTTTCGATCTCCTCCCACACCGTTTGCCCAATTTTCACCAAAATTGAATCACATCATCCTCAGACCATGCTGACAAAACTTGTTTTAAATGAAGTTGATTCGTCAAACATTTTTTTATAAAATTGCGAACCAATTTGATGAAAATGATACATTAAGGAAAATTAAACATTTAGTTTTATTCAAAAGTTCTGTTGTTGTTTTTACTATAACTATAAAAATAAACCTCTTCATGAAGAATAAAAAATAATTCTACTTCTTAGAATTTATTAATAATAAGTTGCTGTTTTCTATTCAAGAACTGTTTAAATGAATTAATCATACAATGATTAATTTGGCTTTAACTACATTGGATCTACTGGGTTTATTTTCATCATTTTAAAAGTGCACATAGTAAGTAGATTGTCACTATATGCTTAAAGTAAAATGATTTGATACAATTAAATTTCAGAGGCAAAGGGTTTTCTCTCCGGCCAAGATTAAGTGCTTTGATGTCAAAATGACTTTAATGCTCTATGTCAGCAATGCTTTACCCAATTGACACCAAACTGTCATTGTCACCTCTCTCTGAACATACCACATGATTTGACACATCAGTTTGGTTACAGCGCTGCCTCTGGGTCGAACATGATAAACCATTAAATCGAATTGCTAATGACTGTATTGATGCTTTTTAAGCCATTTAGACTGAAGTCATATTGAAATGTCTTTAGATGCTTAGTGCTTATTATTATTATTATTATTATTATTATTTGAGTGAGTGAGTGCCATGATTATCCTAAAGTTTTCTTTCATGTACTATAGGTATATTTCATTCAACCCCTAGACCATAGGGGGATGCGTTCTCTTCTACTGTATCCTGTTTGAATATTAAATGGTGTGTTTACTTGAAGCAGCCAAAAAATGAAAAAAATGGTGCCTTTGGAGGATGCATTTCAAGGTAGGAATGTATCAGGGCACGTCTGCATCCAAAGGTATACTGCAAATGCATGAGAGTACTACTGATTTAAAAAAAAACTTTACTTGATCATTTACTTCAAATAAAATGTGATTGTTACCATTGTTGTGTTTTGAATGCCGAATGTTGTAATCTGTCTGTGATTCAAGAATGGTCAATTGCAAGATATATAAATGTGTTTATGATATTGGAAAATGATGGCTAGATTTAGTAAATGTGTTTAGACAACTGGTCATTTGGTTTAGAGGATTGGCTTTTGTGTTTTAGCATTTGAGAAAAACTGTAATGCGTTCATGAGTTAAAGGCTAGATCAGTGGTCGCCAACCCGTCGATCGCGATCGACTGGTCGATCTTTGGTCGCCATCCGGTCGATCGCGATCGATTGGTCGTCCTTTATCACCATCCCGGAAGCTCCCGAAAATAAGAACGTTTCAGTTGCCAAATTAGCGAGTCTGTCACGCACCGCGCTCTGCAAGCTCCGATAGGACTACAACTCCGCTCCGCGCGCGCGCGCACCCTCCCCCCATCAACAGGACGACCGCTCCGCGCGCGCACCCCCCCCCCCCCCTCACAAGTCGATCTTGCCTCTCATTTAAGCAGAGGAGGGTGATCTTCAGTTTCAAAAAGTTGGTGACCACTGGGCTAGATTATTGTAACACTCTACTAGGTTGTTGCCCTGCATGCTTAATAAACAAATTCCAGTTGGTCCAAAATGCAGCAGCTCGAGTTCTTACTAGAACCAGGAAGTATGAGCATATTAGCCCAGTTCTGTCAAACCTGCACTCGCTTCCTATTAAACACCGAATGCATTTTAAAATCTTGCTAATTACTTACAAAGCATTAAATGGTTTAGCTCCACAGTACTTGAGCGATCTCTTAACACATTATAGTCCTTCATGTCTATTGTGATCCCAAAATACTGACCAGTTTATAATACCTAGAACAGTGGTTCTTAACCTTGTTGAAGGTACTGAACCCCACCAGTTTCATATGGGCATTCACCGAACCCTTCTTAATTGGAAAAATAAAATATGAATTATATGAGTCGGGTGTGTCTTATTCTCCGCCGAACCCCTAAGACTGACTCACCGAACCCCTGGGGTTCGATCGAACCCAGGTTAAGAACCACTGACCTAGAATATCAAAGTCAACTGCTGGCGGTCGATCTTTTTCCTATTTAGCTCCAAACATCGCAGCCACAAAAAGCTCTATATGATAGATATTATGACAAATATTGAGTTTTTTCCTTTTTATTCAAAATATTCACCAACTTGTTGATTCCGATTCTCAATTTAAAAGTGAATGAGTTTTGTTAATTAAAAGCCTTTATAACGATCATGTTAGCTGATCTATTGTCAGGGTTCTGTCACTTTGGTTTCGGTTTCTAGAATTTGGGTTGACAGCTCTAACACTGCCCCTTGTGTTTATGTGAGAGCATGGGGCTTCTGTCGAGTTCTCTCTGGTCTGTGCGTTGTGGGTGTGCTCACTACTGCGCACCGTCTCATCAGTTCATGTGAACACATGGTAAGGCCCTCCCATATTTTTCAAAATAGACATGGACGCGTTCGTGTTTTGTTAAACGTGTTCCCCGCCCCCTTGTTACATTGTCTCCCTTGAGTGTTCTCAGCTGTTCTCGGCTCGTTACCTATCCTCCTATGTCCTATTTAATCCATCCATGAGTGTTTGGCTGTCCAGTGTCGTGTAGTTATTCCATGTCAGTCTCTGCTGGTCCCTGTGTGTTTGCCCCGCAATTTCATTCGGATTGTTTGTGTTCTTCGTTTCGTCAGTTATCTTTTTAAGTTAATGTTTTCCTCCTCGAGGGCAGTTTTCTTTTGTGTAATTATTCATTTTATTGTTACAATAAATCACCTTCACCTGTATTTGAGTTCTCCATTAATCGTTCTGTGACATCTATGAAGTGCGATGGCGCCGCCATGTTAGTATACGCTGCAATTCAGAGAATCTGATCTGTTGGATTTACAGCACCTAAATTCAGTCACTTCTTTCAAAATATATGACAGTAAGTGTCCGGTGAAGTGGGAAAGGAATAGAGTAAACTTTATAGTTACCAATGCAATGTGTATCTGATAATAATAAATACGAATAAAACATCTTGACAATTTATAATTGAACGGATTCCGCTTTTATAGATATCCGTGTGTATTTTTCAAACTACACGTGTATTCTTTTGTCAGTACTTATGAGTATTTAAATATTTGAAACCTAAAATAAACCTTATGACAAGCCGTGTTTCAGTAAAGCCTGTGTAAAGTTCAATTGTTTCAATGTACCGGTAGCACCTGCTGCTTATACACATGTGTGGCTTATTTATGTTCAAAATAATATTTATGTAAAAATTCAGTTGGTGCGGCTTATATTCAGGTGTGCTCAATAGTCGGTATGGCGGTATGTTAGGGGCCCATTGGATCATGTATATATTCCACTTTTATCTGAAGCCAGCTGTTTCTTTAGTAATGTATAAAACCAACTTCTGGTTCAGAGGAGAGCCAGAGGAGGAACCTGGAATGAAGACCATTTCTCCAGTAAACTGTCTCAAGTCTAAACCTGTGCAAAATTTAATTGTAATATAACACTATAATACCTAACAACTTAAACCTAGAGTTTAAGTGTCTTCATATGTAGCCATGAACATTTATTGTTAACTGAATAACAGGTGAATAGTGGTAATAACGGGTTTCGCCAGCAGGGGGCAACCGAGTGCACACAAAGTGTCGGTAACGAACAACACCGAAGCAGTGTTAGGAGTTGAGGAGTTGTAGTGTGCACACAACGTGGTGTTGCTCTTGGAATAAACTGTGTTTTTTTGTCGTTTAACAGGTAAGCTGGCGGGAAATGATGATCATATTAATAATAGTATACTGTAGTGTAGTGTCTTAAAGTGAAAGATCAGACCCGAGTCATGGAGAGATGTGTAACCTGTTTGATTTGAGGAATGGCATTCACAAAATGGCGGACGAGAGTTTAAGTCCGAAAATGAAACTAGTAAAGTTCTATATTAGTTAAGTGAGTGGTTGAGTTAGCATCTAGCAATGTGTTTGTGGGGGGGATAATAGTGAATGAACGCGTGAATGGACACGTGAATGAAAGAACATACTGAACGTGGGTTGAATGTGTGTGGTGATGTGCAGTCTAAGTAAAAGTGTGTGTGTTCATGATCAGTGACACCTTGCATGTTAGTGAACGTTGTGCTGCCCATGATTATAGTTAAGGGTAGCCTGAATGTCTTCAAAGTAAAGATTAGTCAAAGTTCTGTAGCAAAATGAGTTTATTAACTGAGTGACATTGTTTTAAAAGAAAATATAATAAGTGGTGTTATTTCCAGTTATTTCCAGTGTTATGGTTGTTAAGTGTATGCAGTAGTTGTTTATGTTGGAGGTGTTTTTCATATTTAGTTATTTGTAATGTTAATTTATTTAGAGCAGGTCTGTCTGAGGAATTAATATATACACCTAGTGACCTGTTTACTGCTATATACTTGCCTAAATATGTGTTCTGTTAGATTTGTTGTGATTTGTGCAACTGTGTTAACACAAAGTGTCGGTAACGAACAACACCGAAGCAGTGTTAGGAGTTGAGGAGTTGTAGTGTGCACACAACGTGGTGTTGCTCTTGGAATAAACTGTGTTTTTTTGTCGTTTAACAGGAAAATAAATGTGTTGCTTCAAGAACGGACGTCAGTTCATTCTTAAAAGTGTAACATATTTTGGCGAGCCAGCCAGGAGGAGGCGATAAAGTGCTCAACATCACTGATCCCCCTCCTCCCAACGAGTCGAGCTTTCAGCAGGATGGACGAGAGTCAGATCCTGCGTGATAAAGTGAGTGCAGCTCTGTGGCAGCTTGGAGAAGGGTCTCTCATGAATGTCTGCAGGAACCTGGAATGTGATGGCCTGGACCGTGGGGAGGCCCGCAGCAGAACACGGAGGGCGCTCATCAAGATGGCCGAAAATGCATTAGATGAACTTGAGGAGAAAATGGAGAACAAGGAAGTAAAACAGTGTTGTGCCGACCTATTAATATTCATGGAGAGAGAAAGTAAAGTGGGTTGTCAACCGCACCAAGAGAATGAATCCAAGGAGTCAGCTTCAAAAGAAGGGTCGGAGAAATATTTCGCACCACTCACATCTCATCAAAAATCAACAGATTCCCCGTTCAAGGGCCGACTAGAGCCACCTCGCCCGTTGCCAGAGGTGACACTGAGAAGAGAGTTTAAAATCTGTGGGCAAATCGGAGAGAGTGGTCAGCGTGATAAATTGTCATACCTCAGTTTAGTGCGCCAGATTGAGCTGGGAATAGAAAAAGGACACACACCGGCTGAAGTGGTTGAGGCAGTAATCAGGGCTGTCAGTCCAGGGCTACCGTTGAGAGACATGTTAGAGATCAAGCGAGGGCTGACTCTCAGTGCACTCCTCACCATTCTGAAAGGCCACTATCGGGTAGATAGTTCTACAGAACTTTACCACCAGCTTCTTAACATTTCCCAAGAGCCTAAAGAGACTGCTTTGAACTTTGTATTCCGTGCAATTGAGCTCAAAGAGAAACTGCTATGGAAAACGGAGAATGAGGACTCAGATGAACAGTACAGCAGAACCGTCATTCAACGCAAGTTCCTCCGCTCAATAGAAACTGGACTGTTGAGTGATTCAGTGAAGTTCCAAATTTTACCATGCCTCAGCGAATTGGGTATAACTGATGAAGAACTCATACAAAAAGTGGATGAAGCTGCCAAGGTTGAAAGTGAGCGACTAGAGAAGCGGAAAAGATCCACGGCTGGAAAGATTCCCAAAGTGCAGGAGCTCCAATTAGACTGTCAGCCGAAATCCACACCTACCCAGAGCCCCTCTAAACCTAAGGAATCCAACCTAGCAGCTACAGCTACTACAGTAAAAGGGTACGAGGCAAAATCTGACACTCCAAACACACAGCAGATCCTGGAAGAACTTCGCAAAGAAATGAAGCAGATGTTTCTGGCTGTAATGGAAGCAAACCCCCGTCCTCCTGAACAAACACAGAGAGTGAAAGGTTGCAGGAAATGCAGAGAGGAGAGAATAGGTGAGAATTGTGCGCATTGTTTCAAGTGTGGGCAGGAAGGCCACTTCTCTCGGGGGTGCAGAGCTACTTCGGGAAACGGGCAGGGACTACTGAGGTGGGGCCAACAGTAGTCCAGGAACGAGCTCCCCAAAATGAGCAACTACCTCCAGGTCCAGTCACGCAACCAATAACAGCTAATAGGAAAAAACCAGCGGGCCCTTCATCAGCCATAAGTGTGATTAACTATTTACCGCCTCGACACCAGCCACAACTGGTAAGCCTTGTAGGGAGCAGGTGTATAGTGGACTGTGTAATGGACAATTGCCCAGTTAGAGCTCTGTGGGACACGGGTGCACAGTCCAGCATAGTGAATGACCTTTGGCGATTGAACCACCTCCCTCATACCATGATTAGACCCATCTCAGAGTTGTTGGAAGACGAGACATTGACAGTCCTGGCTGCTAATGACACACCCATTCCATATATAGGTTGGATTGAAGTCAGGTTCAGATTAAACAATGATCCCACTACGACAAATGACTTACATGTGCCAATACTGGTGTCGAGTGACCCAGCAGTTGCCAGGGACCCCATTATCGGCTACAATGTCATTGAAGCCATCATTAACAGAAATGAGGAGAAGAGTAAAGGTGGAAGAAAGCAGTTGGCACATCAAGTAAGTAAAGCCTTTGCAATAACAGTGAAGAATGCTCATCGTGTGGTCAAGTTGATGCAGAGGGGTGATTCAGAGTCAGAGACTGGTGTAGTTCATACGGGCAGGAAAAAAATACCCTTACCAGCAAACCATGTCACCACTGTCTATATAAGAGCGCATGTGAGTTCACGAGCCCAAGGCCAACATATGTTCTTTTCACCTGATGTGCTTAATCCTCCACCAGAGGGCGTGATCTACAATGATGGGCTGGTGCAGATCCCGGAAAGAAGAGTGCCATACATACCCATCTCTGTGACCAACACTACGAATCGCACCATCTGTTTGGACCGTCATAGATTAATTGGATACCTGGAACCTGTTAAGACCATATATACAACGCCTGTGCAGAAGAAGGAAAATGAAACAACAGTTGGAATGACTGACAGAGCAGAGACCAAGCCCAGCAAAGCAAGTAGCACACCACAGTCAGAAGGCAGGAAAGTAAGAAGACCAACTGCATGGGACCCCCCTGTGGATCTCAGCCATCTATCAGCTGGGCAACAGGAGGTAGTAAAGGGAGTGTTGCGAGAGGAATGTGAGGCCTTTGCCTATGACAGTGACGATGTGGGTTGTATACCATCTCTCAAGATGCATATAACCCTCCAGGATACCAAACCAGTGCAAAAGACCTACATGTCCGTCCCAAAACCCCTTCACAATGAAGTCAAGGAGTACCTGCAGGACCTATTGAGAAGAGGGTGGATTGTACCTTCCCGATCCCCTTATTCGTCGCCAGTGGTGTGCGTGCGCAAAAAGGATGGCAGTCTTCGTCTTTGTGTTGACTTCAGGGAACTCAACCGCAAGTCAGTCCCCGACCGACATCCAATCCCAAGGATTCAGGATATGCTGGATGCCCTGGGTGGGAGCTCATGGTTCTCAGTGTTAGATCAAGGTAAAGCATACCACCAGGGTCACCTGGATGAGGAGAGCCGCCCTCTCACCGCTTTCATCACACCCTGGGGGCTCTATGAATGGGTTCGCATACCTTTTGGCCTGAGTTCGGCACCCGCAGAGTTTCAGAGAAGTATGGAGCACTGTTTGGCCGGCCTGAGAGACACGATCTGCCTCCCATACCTGGACGACAACCTGGTGCACAGTAGTAGTTTTGAGGATCACTTGGAACATATCCGTCTAATCCTTCAACGGTATAAAGAACATGGGGTGAAGTTGACCCCAAGGAAATGTGAGCTGTTTAAACCGAAGGTGAGGTTTCTTGGCAAACTGGTGACGGCAAAGGGTTATACTATGGACCCTGCCGAGATGGCTCCGGTGATGGCTCTTAAAGAGAAGAAACCTGCCACCACCGGTGAAGTGCGTCAGATGCTCGGGTTCCTCTCCTATTACAGACCATTCATTCCCAACTTCTCCCGCGTTGCTCACCCACTGTATGACATACTCGCCGTCCCAAAATCTGAGAGTCACAACCCAGACCCAACCACAAAGAGGCCGAACAGAATGGGAAAGAAAAATAAGGGACACCTACCATCAAAGACGCCCATACAGTGGACTGGCTCTCACCAGGAAGTGTTGAATCAGCTTGTAGACACACTCACAAAGCCTCCCGTACTTGGGTATCCTGACTTCACCCAGCCGTTTGTATTACATTGTGATGCATCCCAAGTTGGTCTAGGCGCAGTGCTATACCAGAGACAGCAAGGAAAAATGAGAGTGATTGCCTATGGCTCCCGCACCCTGAGTCCATCTGAAAAGAGGTACCATCTGCACTCTGGAAAACTAGAGTTTTTAGCATTAAAGTGGGCCATCTGCGAGCGTTTCAGAGATTATCTTTACCACGCCCCATCATTTGTGGTATATACAGATAACAACCCACTGACATATGTGCTCACCACTGCAAAACTCAACGCAACTGGACATAGATGGGTGGCGGAGTTGGCTGATTATAACTTTACCATCCGGTACCGCCCCGGAAAGAATAACTCTGATGCAGATGGGTTGTCACGGATGCCCTTGGACATTGAGGACTATATGCAACACTGTACAGCCAAGGCTAGTCAACATCTAATCAGTGCATCTATGGAGGAGGTCCTAGCAGAAAGGCAGAACCCCTGCCTGGGTGTGGGATTGATCCAGGTCAGTGCTTTGAGCTTGGTGAAAGACAGCGAAACCAGCCAACCCCTCAGCTCAGAGCAAATCTGCAAAGCTCAGAAAGAAGATGAAACCTTGTCAAGAATCCTTTGGTACAAGTCACTGGGCAGGAGGCCGAGTAGAGCGGAAGTGAAAGCAGAGAGTCCAGCAGTGGGCATGCTCTTGAAACAGTGGCTAAGGGTTCATGTGGGTCAAGATGGTATTCTGCGCCGTAGGACGTCCTGTCGAGAACAACTGCTGCTCCCCAAAATTTATCATCCACTAGTTTTTAAAGAGCTACACCAGGACATGGGTCACTTGGGGTTTGAGAGAACGCTTGACCTGATTCGGGAACGATTCTACTGGCCACAGATGAGTAGAGATGTTGAACATTTTGTCACAAGGGTGTGCGAGTGTCTCAAGAAGAGGAAGCCAAATAAGCAGAGCCGTGCACCTCTGACACCGATTCAGACCACTTATCCGTTTCAGCTTGTCTCCATAGACTTTTTGCATTTGGAGAAATGCAAGCATGGGTATGAGTATATCCTGGTGGTCATGGACCATTTTACAAGGTTTGCACAGGCCTACGCAACAAAGAATAAGACGGCAAAAGCTGTAGCTGATAAGATTTTCAACGACTTCGCACTGAAGTTCGGGTTCCCGAGCAGATTGCATCATGATATGGGCAGAGAGTTTGAGAACCAATTGATGGCCCGCCTGAAGAAACTTTCTGGCATCCAGGGCTCGCACACAACACCATACCACCCCCAGGGCAATGGCCAGGTGGAGAGATTTAACCGTACCCTTTTGTCCATGCTGCGTACGCTGGAGGACAAAGAGAAGGAAGATTGGAAGGAGTCTCTTGCTAAGGTGGTTCATGCGTACAACTGTACGAAGAACGATGCAACGGGTTATGCGCCCTACTACCTTATCTTTGGACGTTCTCCTCGCCTGCCCATCGATCTGTTGTTTAGTCTTGAAAAGGATGAGGCCCATGACACCTATGATGACTATGTGAGTCAGTGGAAGAAGAGGATGCAAGAGGCTTATCAGATGGCGACTAAAACAGCTGTCAAGGGGGCAACTCGGGGAAAGGTTTTCTACGACAGGAAAGTTCAGGGGAGAGATCTCTGCCCAGGTGACAGAGTTCTCCTCCGAAATCTCACCCCGATAGGGGGCCCAGGAAAGATTCGGCCCTACTGGGAAGACCAAGTGTACAAGGTAAAGGTGAGAAAAGCAGATGACAGCCCGGTTTATGAGATAAGTCCAGAAAATGGCAAAGGGAGGAACAGAGTTGTGCACAGAAACCTCCTGCTGCCCTGTGACTTCTTAGTTTCTGACCAGCCACCAACAGACACTCGCCAACCACAGAAAAACTCTTCGAGCTCTTCCAAGGGAAGAACCAGATCCCAACCTCAGCAGCGACCGCCGTCAGAACAGAGTGACACCTCCGACGAGGAACACAGTGGAACCTACCGTTGGCACCTCAGATCTAGCAGCCAGCGAAGACAGAAACCTCTGAATCCTTTGGCAGAGAACTTCCAGCCCCAACAACATCACCCTCAGCACCACGAAGAGGATTTGCCACTACAGAGCGAAGAGGATTTGCCACTACAGAGCGAAGAGGATTTGCCACTACAGAGCGAAGAGGATTTGCCACTACAGAGCGAAGAGGATTTGCCACTACAAGCTCAGAGACCTGATTTGAAATTTGACAGGCCTGAGTATGGTGAATCAGAGGAAGGCTCTCTGATCCCGACACAGGGAGAAAGACAGACAATAAATCAGCGACCCCAGAGACTGAGACATCAGCCTGTGGTAATGAGCTATGATACATTGGGTCAACCGTCGTTGGTAAAAAGAAACTGTAAGGTCACAGTGACTCAAGCCACACGGACTAAAGGGTATTGGAGGCCTTGGATGGTTGGGGTGTTCTAAAGAAAGGTTGTGTTCACGGAAATGTCAGGAGACATTTAGTTTTGTGGGGGAGAGTGTAGCCATGAACATTTATTGTTAACTGAATAACAGGTGAATAGTGGTAATAACGGGTTTCGCCAGCAGGGGGCAACCGAGTGCACACAAAGTGTCGGTAACGAACAACACCGAAGCAGTGTTAGGAGTTGAGGAGTTGTAGTGTGCACACAACGTGGTGTTGCTCTTGGAATAAACTGTGTTTTTTTGTCGTTTAACAGGTAAGCTGGCGGGAAATGATGATCATATTAATAATAGTATACTGTAGTGTAGTGTCTTAAAGTGAAAGATCAGACCCGAGTCATGGAGAGATGTGTAACCTGTTTGATTTGAGGAATGGCATTCACAAAATGGCGGACGAGAGTTTAAGTCCGAAAATGAAACTAGTAAAGTTCTATATTAGTTAAGTGAGTGGTTGAGTTAGCATCTAGCAATGTGTTTGTGGGGGGGATAATAGTGAATGAACGCGTGAATGGACACGTGAATGAAAGAACATACTGAACGTGGGTTGAATGTGTGTGGTGATGTGCAGTCTAAGTAAAAGTGTGTGTGTTCATGATCAGTGACACCTTGCATGTTAGTGAACGTTGTGCTGCCCATGATTATAGTTAAGGGTAGCCTGAATGTCTTCAAAGTAAAGATTAGTCAAAGTTCTGTAGCAAAATGAGTTTATTAACTGAGTGACATTGTTTTAAAAGAAAATATAATAAGTGGTGTTATTTCCAGTTATTTCCAGTGTTATGGTTGTTAAGTGTATGCAGTAGTTGTTTATGTTGGAGGTGTTTTTCATATTTAGTTATTTGTAATGTTAATTTATTTAGAGCAGGTCTGTCTGAGGAATTAATATATACACCTAGTGACCTGTTTACTGCTATATACTTGCCTAAATATGTGTTCTGTTAGATTTGTTGTGATTTGTGCAACTGTGTTAACACAAAGTGTCGGTAACGAACAACACCGAAGCAGTGTTAGGAGTTGAGGAGTTGTAGTGTGCACACAACGTGGTGTTGCTCTTGGAATAAACTGTGTTTTTTTGTCGTTTAACAGGAAAATAAATGTGTTGCTTCAAGAACGGACGTCAGTTCATTCTTAAAAGTGTAACACATAAACTAATTAAAACATTAAAAAGCAGAAACCCGATGCACATTCTTCCCAGATTGCACACATCCATCTGCTAGACGCCTGTTAAAGTGCTTCATCTGAAAAAATGTTTTTAAGATGTCAGTTTTACATTCATTCTAAATCCTAAACATCTTAAATACATTTTCTAAATGTCTATAGACATCTGATAGAAAATGTCCAAGAGGCATATTGCAGGTAAGCAAACGCTGATCTTCCATATATGAACATGGACATCAAATAGACATCTCTGAGGCATACATATGCTATCAGGTTATGTTCTACATTTTCTTGAAGTTAGGTTTGTAGAATTTAAAACCTTGTTGTATTTTTGAGATTTGAATCCTTCCTTAATGCCTTCCGACCATGCTATGTATCCTTCACAGGCATGACTTTGAAGTTGCAATTTACTTTTCCCAATTGTGACGTATATCCAAGTGAAATGGCTTATCAAACAAGAAAGCATGTAAGGCTTGACTTTTTCCAGTGATTGGATGGTTGAGATTTGCTATTGCTGTTTCTATACTCTTAATGCAGTGCTTAAAGAAAATCTTTACTTTTAAACCAGCTGCCTGATAGGCCAATTCACCCACATTAAATGAAACATGTAGTTGAATTAACTGATTGCACAGCTAGAACAGATTTTATGCCAATTGAATGCCACTAATACGACATTGAGGAAGAGTAGATGAAAGGCAGATCAATCACGATTTTCAACCTCAAAATAAGCTATTTTGTAAAGAGCCAGATTATCCATTCTGCACCAATACAAGCTCAAGAATGTGTTTTCCCAGCTAGCTCTGAATATTAGGATAATCAGGTAAACTATCAGCAGATACTGATATTCCATCATCAACAATTCTGTGTATGAAGACATTAATAGGCATTTCTGTGGTGTGAAACCTCTTAAGTTCTCAAGAGCAGATCAGTGGACCAAACAAGCAATCTTTTTCAGAGATTGTAGCATCTGATGTAAGCCATTAATCACTGTATTTGGATCAATACAAATAATAAAATGAATTAGCACTTCAGTTGATCAAACAGATTTAATCAAAGAGCTCCACTCAAAAATATTCCATTTCCTGCTCCGCAAGCTTTACAGAGAGAAACATTGCTCAGAGCATTTGACCCACTCCACTTCCATTTGCCAGAGCAGACGTATGCTATGACTTGACACAAAAACACAACCTGATCTCATAAGACAACATAAGTATTTAACTCAAAGTTAGCCCATAAACCTTTTTCTTCCCCATCTACAATATCAAGCATCCCCACTTACATTTACCGTTTCTTCCCAAAACCGTTATTAATAATCGCCTATTGTGAATTTGACCTTATGTAGATGGACATTTCAGTCTGTGCCTGGGAAGTGACACACTAAACAAACAATATAATAAAGTTTATGTAACGCTTATTTGTCATACATAAATAAAATGTGTAAGATTTCTGCAGTAAATTGTTTTTTTTAATTAAATTCTGGATTTGACCAATCATGTTATATGTTAAATTCTGCTACATATGCATTCTGAAATTGTTTTTTTAAGAGTCTAAAGAAGAGAAATCTAATTAAGATCCCAACTGTTTCTCAAAAAAAAAAACAGTTAAATAGAGGAGATCAAATGGAGACTTATGCTACACTCAATTGGTTTTTGAGAAGAAAAAAAAACATAATCTCATATGTGCTGCTTCTGCTCAGATATACCAAAAGCCCTACAAACAAAAATCTCATCAAATTATCTCATGTCCGCTGAATAACTAATCTAATCTAATCACTGTCTATTTTGTGTTTATTTGTTTTCATACATTTTTTTTTAGGAAACATAAATGAGAACTTATCTTCCTGAGCTATGAAAGAGTAACCTCTGATCGATATCCTTTTCCCATATGGACTGCCCCATTACAGCCTAACGTCAGTTTGATCATATTTAATACAGACAGACCCGAAACAAAGTTTCTGAGGAAAACAGTAATTCTTAAGCATAAAGCCTGTTTAATTGCCACAAATGATGAGAGTGACATGGTCCTTGTGGGCCTTGAAGCCTGGCCTCTTCCAAAAAGGTCAGTTTTAAGGAGAACATTACCCATTCCTTTTGAATCAGGCTCGATAGACAAGAAGACGATTCACACTAAGTCGATTGGCCCGTTGCTACTCATGTGATTCAATGGTGCCACATTCTTAGGTAGTGTCTTTCTCGTTACACAACGGACACAATACTTAACATACTACTCTATGTACACTCACCTAAAGGATTGTTAGGAACACCTGTTTAATTTCTCATTAATGCAATTATCTAATCAATCAATCACATGGCAGTTACCTCAATGTATTTCAGGGTATGATCCTGGTCAAGACAATCTCCTGAACTCCAAACTGAATGTTTGAAAGGGAAAGAAAGGTGATTTAAGCAATTCTGAGCATGGCATGTTTTTTGGTACCTGACGGCCCTGAGTATCTGAGTATATACGGTCTGAGTATTTCACAATCTGCTCAGTTACTAGGATTTTCATGCACAAACATTTACAGGATTTAGAGTGGGACCCAGAATGGTGTGAAAAGGGAAAAACATCCAGTATGTGGCAGTCCTGTGGGTGAAAATACCTTGCTGATGCTAGAGGTCAGAAGAGAATAAGCCGACTGATTCAAGCTAACAGAAGAGCAACTTTGACTGAAATAACCGCTCGTTACAACTGAGGTATGCAGCAAAGAATTTGTGTAGCCACAACACGCACAACCTTGAGGCGGATGAGCTACAACAGCAGAAGACCCCACTAGGTTCCACTCATCTTCACTACAAATAGGAAAAATTAGTAAAAATTTATGTTGAGACATTCAGATGGTAGAGTCAGAATTTGGCATAAATAAAATGAGAAAATGGATCCATCATGCCTTTTCCAATGCTTTCAGCACCTTGTTGAATCAATGCCACATAGAATTAAGGCAGTTCTGAAGGCGAAAGGGGGTCAAACACAGTATTAGTATGGTGTTCCTAATAATCCTTTAGGTGATTGTATATGGTCATTCTAGGCCAATATAAATTATTTTTCAGGAGTTCTATAGTATTCTCTATTCCCTAATGACCACAGTCATCGTGCAAGGTGTGCAGTACTTGGGACCAGAACCTTTCAGGTAAGACAAGATGCATTTCTCTCTCCCACAGGAACTTTTGGTGACTTTGTAAAGAATATAGCATTTGATCATCAACTTGGGTCCCTGCTGCTGTAGCAGTCCAGTGGTCGCATTGGAATTCCTAGCAGTGGTAAGTATTTTTTACAGACTCCACTTCTCGCTTCACTATACCAACTACAGTGAGTGCTGCCGTGGGTCCACCCCCATCCCCAAGCCTCATCCGCTTCTGTGTGCACATAAAGCTGATTTGATTGGCTCTGATTTGATTGGTTTTCTCAAATACTTTGACATTGGTCAGTAACGAGCGGTTACCGACCAATGAGTATGAGGCTTAGATGAACACACATACACAAACACATGCCTGTTTCTGTTTTGACGCGCACTCTGCTCAGCGCCGCTGTGGATTGAAGATCTCGGTTGTTAAAAGACGTGACAAAGCCGAATTTGTTGAGAAAGCATATTAGATGGGCAGAACGCAAGAAAGTATGCAATCTAGTACAGCATGATGACCTCACAAATATGTTACGCTGTGAGCGAAATTGTGTTTGCAATGTTGGACAATATAATTAAAGGTTTGTATCAAAAATCAAAGGTGTTTTTATTGTATACTGGTAAATCTCTGTTGTTAGTTAGTGCACATATGCCTTTTGTTGTTAGCAAACATTTACAGTGTATGTACATTTTTCATAGCATGCCGATCGCTTCATCAAATAAATCGCAATATTGGCTGGTGGCTATCTCGATCATTGGTTATCTTGATGATTTTTTGCAACCCCCAAGGCCGTCAACATAACTGTATTCCACTGTATATTTACAATAAGTGAGCAAGTGTAGTTATACATTTGTTCCTGAAAATTAAATCAGTTATTTTCAATCATTTATGTTTAAATAAAAACATAAGAATAAGGTAATAAGTTACTTTGAGCGAGACAGTACATCCTTGACTAAAGGATTTAGAAAACTAACTGAATTTTGACATTTACAGGTTTATAATTTGCTGGGATGGTTGTAACAGGGTTTTCAATGGTCAGGTCATTTTCTACATGGAAAAAATAAAACTGTAATCACGGAATGATTGACAGGTTGTGAATGACAATCATCATATCAAGAAAAAAAAAGGTTTGTCAGGTAACCTCAAAATGTGTTTTATGTGGCATCTTCTAAATAAGCATTATGTTATGAAAGTGAAATATAAAACTTAAAAGGCAACAAAATCCTCTATAATGTAGTTATAATGTTCACATATCAATTAACACTTAGAAAAAAAGAATAATGCTAAATATATTTGGCTTAATGTCTTTCATGAAAGGTTCAAGCATAAATAGCCACAGGGATATTATTATTATTATTATTATTATTATTATTATTATTATTATTTTCAAGTTCACTTTTTATAATGTATGCCAATTTCGAGGTTATTGTTTACAAGCGGACGGCATTTGGCCAGTGGATGTATTTCTTCGCACGTGTGTGTGTTGGTGTGTAGTTCTTTGACGCCATACCCACGTCACGATGACGCTGGCTTCACTCTCTACCTTTGCCTTCACTCTCACCACTATCTGATCCTTCAGATTTCAAGCACAGAGCAGTGACAAAACTTGTCCGGAGTCACTCGACAGACCATTCATAACACCGACTTCAACAACACAGCAGCACATCAAGCTGGACTCCCGTCCTCCCATCAGTTCACTTCTCCGGTTCATCCTCCTTGACCCACTGTGCGCATTTCTATTCTTGTGGTTTTTCACTTATGTCCCGCAAATCCAGCGATGACTATAGTCTGCGTAGTATGAGTAATCTGATGGGCGAAAGGAGGAAGCGAGCGTCGGATGATGGAGAGCGGAGTCTCATCAAGGCTCCGTCCAGCGCGAGCCTCAGCAGCGCCGGTCCCTCAGCGGCGGCCCCTACAACCGGGGACCTGGAGCGCGCGGCGCGCAAACAGTTCCAGCAGGATGTCACGCCGGGGTTTGTCTACGTGCTGGCCGTGTTCTCCGCTATCGGCGGGTTTCTGTTCGGCTATGACACCGGGGTGGTGTCCGGAGCGATGCTTCTGCTCAAGAGGGACATGAATATAACCACCATGTGGCAGGAGCTGCTGGTGTCCGGGACCGTTGCCGCGGCGGCGGTGTCCGCGCTGCTCGGCGGGTGTCTCAACGGGCTGTTCGGACGGCGGTTTTGCATCCTCACGGCTAGCTTCACCTTCGCCATCGGGGGGATAGTGTTGGGATCTGCTCCTAATAAGGAGGTACTGCTGGTTGGACGACTCATAGTGGGTCTTGGGCTTGGTAAGCGAGACACACCTGCATTCAGTGCGCTCTTCACATCAGAAAAGTTCTTTTGTATTGTCTTTCAATCTTCAGTTGTTTTATGGGTAACAACTTACAATAAGGTTTCATTTGTAAACATCAGTTAACTACCATGAATAGAACTATTACATTTATTAAATTATTCTTTAATATTACATTTCTAAGATCAAATGTTGCATATGTTAACATTAGTTAATGCACTGTGGACTAACATGAGCTTGGTCATTTTTATTATTAATATGTTAATGTTGTAAAAATATATTAGTTATCCTTAGTTCATGTTAGATCTTGTTGTAAAGCATTTTCAATATATGTGATTTAAAATTTAAAATGTTATGGTTATGTTAATCATAGGCTATACGTAATGCCATGGTCAAATATTACTACAATGAAAAACAAAAAATAAATCTACCGTTTTTAAAGGGCTATTTATGTCTACCCCCATTTTAGGCCCTTACATATATTCTACTTATGTTACCTAATGTAATCAAGTTGATTTAGTCTTATTTAATAACATTTTGAACAAACCGTTTCGGCATTGAAGTTTTCTTTTAAGTGTGTTTTTAAATAGGTTGTGTACATATTTAGTACGTATACGTAGTACGTAGTCTTACTATTTTTGCCCTGTGCATTGTGGAAAATAAATCCCTTTCTCACTAGTTTATGTAGCATTCGTCTACAAACTGTTCTGCAATCTATCACAGGATTTAAATTTATTTATTTACGGATTTTTTTTTGTATCATTTTTCTTTTCTTAAAACATCATACTCAAAAAAAGTGGCCAAACCAAAAATGGCAAATATTTAGTGGACTTTTAACAATCTTTTAATCACACATTATTGGTAAGGACATTATCAGGAATTACACAATACTGTACAATAATTAACTTAGCATGAGCATGGAAAAGCCTTCCCTATCTTCTAGACAGCTTTTTGAAAAAAAGTGTTAAAAAAGTAAAAAAGTGTTAGTGTTGTTCCACTCAATGTGGATTCAAACAAAAAAAATTCTATTTGAAGAATGTCTCCCAGATCATTTGAATTTAACATGGGACCAAATATTCACTATAGGGTTCAAATCTGGATTCTGACCCAGCCAAAACATGAGCCTGATGGACACAGTCTCTGACTCCATGCTATACTGTGGTAGAGATGCATATATTAATATATTTCTCACCAGATATTTGAAGACAACTTGTTTCATTGTGATTGATCACTCCACACACAACTTCCCATAAAAAAAATTTTATGTTCTCCATTTACCAATCAGCACACACACTTCATTACTGTGATCTTCTTTTCTATTCTATACACCTTTTTCCTATAACACCCCATGATGCTTTTAAGTAAATTCTGTTAAAATGTAAGTAATAAGTGAAAGATTTGTTCTTTGAATGCAGTAAAAAGTTCTTTCAAAAACTGGGAACAATGTGATGACATAATTCTACTCAGCCTTGAGTAACTATTGAACATTAAAAGGGCATGATAAATGTAAAAACATTAACAAATTTCTACCACAGATAGCCGCTGATTATTTCCACAGAAATATTACGGACGTGTTCTTAAATACCACTGTAAATATTCATGTTTATATTATGAAACAAGTTGCCTTAATCAAAAATGTTCATTAACTGGAACATTGAGTAATAATATCACAATGTGATTTCCATCATTTTGATCATTTGCAATAAAAATTGTCATTACCTGCTTTAGTTCAAGTACTGTATTCCATTCCAGTGAACACTGTTAATAGGGATAAGAAGTGAAAAGGGGGAGACAATTATATTTTAAAGCATCTGTGAGAGAACAAAGAGACCTGAGGTTTTAGAGAGAGAAAAGACAGATTCTAGATTCCAGTGAATTATTCATGGGATACATTGTACAAATCAATCAGGAGAACAGACAACAAATGCGTATGTTGTCTTTTTTCATACTGTTACAATGAAATACAAAGACAAAAAATAAAATAATTGCGACTAAAAAGAGCTCTTGACCGTTTCACATTAACGTTACATTATTCTTTTTAAGTCTAAACATGAAAACATGAAGGGAATTATTAAAGCCCATTTAGTCAAATTGACGGATTTGGATTATTTGTAGTGCAACCTTATGATTTGAAATTACTTTTCATTATTTATTTTAAACTTCTGCAAACCGGAAGTGCCTCCTATAATCTAAAATGGAGTAGGCTTGTTAGGAAAAAGGTGGACCGGTGTTCTTTCTTTCTGTTTGTTTTTAAATGTCCTTTTTTGGATACCTTTATTACCTCTTGCCTCTGTAATAAAATGAAGGAGAGTGTGTGTCTTTCAAATTTACTCTGCAATCATTTTCATGACAGAAGATTAGACCAGCAGACATGGACCCAGTGGGACTCAGCTCTATTCAGACTGTCATTCCAACTTAAGTAAGAAAACAGGAGACAGTTCTCTAATGTATTTAGACAACCCTGGATGCTCTAGTTTGGGCCTTACCCTCATTTCCTTTTCTGTGAGCACTAACAGTCATGCTAGACCGGCAATAAATTTAGCCCCTTCCTATTCCTCACTCATGGCCATTATCTAGCTCTCATTGCCTTGCAGCCGATTCTTTCTGCAATGTTCCTTAAGCTTCAAGTTGCAGCCCAAACACTTCCCGGCTGAGAAGGCTAAAGTAACATATATCATGTCTGTTCTGTCCAGCAAAACAGTGGGGTTTGACTATCATGATTCAGGGTGGTTCAGTTCTCCAGTCTGCCACATATCAATAGGAGCTAATTCCTGCTTTACAGAGCCAACTTGCACATAAGGACGATGCTATGTTACTGCAGTGGTTTATTCAATTTGTATGGATAACTGTCTAAGAGTATGCCCTGACAAGCTGTATTCCAGTTATGAGAGTTAATAGTCCTTGTTGTAGCCATATGTACATCTGTTGCTTTCCCTGGAGTTGACCATGCAGATTATTTCCACCTGGCTGGCTGAAAAGCAAAGGAGTACATAAGACAAGTGGTTATGTTTATATTTAATGAACACCATGTATTGTTCTGTTATCCATACCTCACCTATCACATTGAGAGTAACAATACGACTGCATCCATACTCCTGCTCTCATAGACTCCAGCGCAGCAGGAAACTTCATAGCCCAATCACTCCTCTCTATACTTCAAATTCAATTTCTCCTTTATCAGAAACCCCACTGGTTCCGGATTCATTACTCATCAGACAGGATCACTCACACTCCAACCTGGGGACCTCCATAGATAAACACTCTCATTATTGTTAATTCCACACCAGATGTTGTACTGGGACTGCCATGGCTCATTCATTACATTCTGACGCTTGCTTTGGTCCACTAGATATGTGATCAGTTAAAAGATTAAAAGATCAGTTTAAAGACTGTCCATTTCCTTTTGTCCCACCACCACTGAGAGTTCCTCCATCTTTGTAGTGTTGACATTCCCCTAAAAATCAAGCACCTTCCTTGTAATTTTCAGTGCAATCTGACAGAGCGCTTATAACCTCATTCGTAGGGGAGATAAGTGAAAAACTGCTGTCATTATATCTAGTAGTAAGTATCAATATCAGGTCATGCCATATGCATTGTAGGTCGATGTATCTGTCACCAGTGTCAATGCTTTCCTATCCCAGAGATAGGTTACTCTGCCCACGCTCTATCCATGTGCTTTCTTTTAAAAAAATGTCCATGGTGGCATGGGTTTGTGGATCCCAGAACCTCTTTCAAGTCATCACAGACCACCACAGCCTTGAGTATCTCTGTTCCACCTAGACACTGAATCATTGCCAGACTTGCTGGGCATCCTTTTTTAGAACAACCCTACTCTACATAATTGCTCATATGTGCCAGAACCACCTTATTGTTCTCTCCTCGATTGGCAATTCAGGAGTCACAGTTTGGTACTGAAGTAGAAGAGATACTGGTGGTCCCATCTCCTTCATGACATAAATATGTTCCCACACTGAGTGTGCCATCTCCAAAGTATCTTGGCATCTGCTATAATAGTATTTTTATGTTATCTTGTTTAGGTTATCAAAATCATGAATAATTCATATTTTCATAACAGATTTTCCTAGCATAATATTAAACTTTTTGTGACAGGGCTTGATTGTATATGTACCGGTATGTATATATATATATATATATATATATATATATATATATATATATATATATATATATATATATATATATGGAGTATTTAATGCCTGTCAGATTTTGAGTAATGTTACAATAAATGCACACAGTTAGGTTATTTAAAATATGTTCATGTAGACTGTCTCTTAATTGCTTTGCTTTAAGGATACCAAGTGAGTCATAGTGTGTGTAAGATCACAGGCTTTGATAAAATTTCATGCAGCCCTTCATTGAAAATTCAGAACTATTTTTAACTCAGGCAATTAGTACAGAGTTGTAACGATTCACATGATTTGACTGGGTGGTAACTGACAGACTGACAGTCACAGAGCTCTACTAAGTCAAGTGGTATTTCTCATTAACGATTGTGTGGACCACAAGGAGCTTCCAACAATGAGCTGAATATCCCCTGAGCTTTTGGAAAGATCAATTTGGCTTGATGCTTAATGTCTAGGATTACACACTGTCATTAGGGAAGGTGTTTTCTCAGTAAAGCTTAATGCTTATAATGCTTGGCCGAGTAATACCGTTTTGATTGCTCAAATCCAGAGAATTGCTATTTGACCATTTAACTGTGGAGCATTAAACCATATTCACAATTTTAAAGGTTAGAAATTCAAACACAATACACAATTTTGCTGCTACGTTTGAATTTACTTTATGTTAAAAAGTTATGCTCTGTATAGCATGAATATGGGTAGTATGAATGATATTTGGATGTACTGCATCCATCATTGATGTTAGAGCGATGGCCCATTACGTTGAGTGTCTGGGGTAGTGTGTTGAATGAAGTATATTTGATTTTGCTTTAAGACACTCGCTAATAATAATGGACAAGTAGCTTCAATGTGCAGTTTCACTCTATGAAATCTGCTTTCTTGTGTAGCAGCTAAAGAAGAGGAAACCTAAGCAAAAACATCTGTTGCACTGTCAAACTCAGTTCTTAGAGGGCGCAGAGTTTCTAGTAATCCTGAAGACATTGATTAGCTGGTTCAGGTGTGTTTTAATTAGAGTTGGAGAACACCCCTAACACCCCTGATCTACATTTTCTTCAGTGTATATAAACAAGAAATGGTCCCCACTTGCTCTGACTGACCGTTACATCAATAGTGCAATATTGTGAAGTATTGTTCTAGGAATCCTATTTTGTATAATGATATCAGTGGATTGATCCTTGCTAAGTATTCCCTAGCACATTTAAACAGATTTACTGATGGCCATAAATGATGAAATATAACACTCGCTGTAATTCTAATGCAATAACATGTAACAATCAGCAAAATGCAATTCAGTTGTTTGTGTTTTCAGTACACATTGTATTAAAGTGTACTGCCTCACTGTCCGAATACCTAGTTCCTTTCTGAAGCAGCTTCCTTCAAGAGATAAACTTTGTTACCAGCAGCACAATAATACATCTATGCAAGATTGAGCTATTGATTACACATATATTACTGAAAAATAGTTCTATATCCAAAATAAAATAAAAGTATGTGTGAGCTATAGAAGTTTTTGTTTAGAGTTATTCTGGGTTATTGTATTGCATTGGTTTGTTACCAAGCTAATAACATCAGAATCTGCTGGAATCAATTGTTAGTTTAGTGTCCTGTGCCATTTAATATCAACCCAGGATCAAGGGAAAAACATGACAGTTCTGACATTTCTGCTAAATTAAATGATGCTGATTCATGCAATTCACACTTTCAAATTGAAATATCGTTTACTTTTATCCGACAGATGAACGTTAACGTATGTTGGCTGTTCTGAAATTAAATGTCGTGTAAGTGACACTTAAAGGGAATGCTCTATTGTATTTGAAAATAACTTACCACCTACACTAAGCTCTACCCTAATCTCAGTTAACAAAACCAAACATGAGATTTGAGCCATTTACTGAAGCAATCATGCCATTTTGGATCGTTTCCACACGTTATTAGTGACTCATCTTTTTAAGGACTTGCACTCTGCACTGTATGTGCAAAACCGTACCAGGTGAGCTACCAAATAATTTCAACAGTAGTTTATGTAGTTGCTTACAAATTATGTGCTATGGCAAAAATGTTTACCATAGTGGTAACGTAGCACTAATGCAATCAACTACATGACAATTATCTTTATTAATCAATGACAAATAAACATTGCTTTTGTTTTGCTGCAACTAGTGTTCATAATATACATTTATGTTATATTTATACTTACAATATATATTATATAGGCACATGTTGTGGTTTCATTGGATGAACAAATTGATGTTTTATCGCATGAGTGGCAGGAACTAAAAATGTGATGTTTTCATGTACAGACATATATCATGCATTTTTACTACAATGGCATGTTAGTCATTTGCGAATGATCCATTCCTGTGACGTGGTCTTCCCACATGTATAAAAAAAAATGAAGGATTGTCTGTGAATAGCATTGTTGGATAACCTTCATCTCACACTTATGTGAGAAGAGAATACATCCTTCACTCATGTTGAGTAAGTGTCTTTCAAAACGTAAACGAAATGCCAATAACAGCTGTCTTCTCACAGTATTGATTAACTTCCTTGTGAGGCAAGCAGAGAGGCGTTCCCATGGCAACAGGTACGTTGTCTGCTGGGCAACGAGAGCGACAGTGAACTGGGTCTATTAATAGACTTTTATATCGAGTGGTTATGTCGTATACCTTGTCAGTTAAATTTGAGCATGCATGGACTTTTTGTTTGTTCTCCTGTGTAAATATCACATGAACATCGGTCCCGCCATACCACATAACACTTCAATTTCCTTCTCATCCCAGTCTGTTGGAAGCAAATTCTCGTTTTATGGTGTCCCTGCGATTCCAGAAATTACTTGCTTGTTGAAAATGTGCATAATGTGACACATCTGTGATGTTATGTTGGTGATGATAAGGATGTGGCTGTATCATCTCTTGAGCCCCATGTGATTGGCAGGGAACACAGGCACACAAAGCATATTCACTATGCATGTCACATATTATTGCATGTAAGAGGAGGTCCTTTGTAGATCTGAGAGACAATGTCAGTCTAATAAGGCTTTCAATGTTTGGGGACTCATTATGTGGTGCCTTTCTACAGCACAAGATTCAGATTCAAGTAGCATTAAGTCAAGTCAAGTCACCTTTATTTATATAGCGCTTTTTACAATGTAGATTGTTTCAAAGCAGCTTTACAGGAAAAACAATATAAACAAAGTTTGTTTGGCTGAACAGAAGCCCCAAAAGAGCAGGCGAATCAATACAATTGATGAATTTTAAGTGTTAAGTTTCCCCAACTGAGCAAGCCATAGGCGACAGCGGCAAGGAACCAAAACTCCGGCAGGTGACGTAACGAATGAAGAATAGAATGGAGAAAAAACCTTGGGAGAAACCAGGCTCAGTTGGGGGACCAGTTCTCCTCTGGCCAACAGCCAAACCGTGCATGATTATTATACAACAATTCAAGTCCAATATGAAGTCCAATTTGGTCCGGTTAGAGATGGGTTCATGATCGTCACAGGGGAGGGTCCAGTAGAGTCACGGTCTCCGCAGACACCCCAGGGCAGTGCTGTGCTCATGTCCAGGTCCTTCATCTGATCTGGATACGGCCCGGATCCAGCTGCCCACGGTAACCTCGGAATAAACAGAGACCAATATCAGCGTAGATGCCATTCTTCTTCTGATGTATCGAGTACATCAGGTGTTATGGGAATGTTCCCGGTTCCGGCTTATCTAAATTATGCAGCCTAACAATCATTTTACATGATTTGGATTAAAAATGTATGTATAATGTGTTATGTGTATGCCAGGTTGAAAAGATGTGTTTTTAGTCTACATTTAAACTGACAGAGTGTGTCTGCTTCCCGAACTGTAATAGGAAGACTGTTCCAGAGTTTAGGAGCTAAATAGGAAAAGGATCGCCCGCCAGCAGTTGACTTTGATATTCTAGGTATTATAAGCTGGTCAGTATTTTGGGATCGCAATAGACGTGAAGGACTATAATGTGTTAAGAGATCGCTCAAGTACTGTGGAGCTAAACCATTTAATGCTTTGTAAGTAATTAGCAAGATTTTAAAATGTATTCGGTGTTTAATAGGAAGCCAGTGCAGGTTTGACAGAACTGGGCTAATATGCTCATACTTCCTGGTTCTAGTAAGAACTCGAGCTGCTGCATTTTGGACCAGCTGGAATTTGTTTATTAAGCGTGCAGAGCAACCACCTAGTAAAGCATTACAATAATCTAGCCTTGAACTCATGAACGCATGAACTAACTTTTCCGCATTTGTCTTAGATAGCATATGTCGCAATTTAGATATATTTTTAAGAAGGAAGAACGCCGTTTTACAGATGCTAGAAACATGGCTTTCAAATGAAAGATTGGTATCAAAGAGCACACCCAGGTTTCTAACTGACGACGAAGACTTGACAGAGCAGCCATCGAGTGTTAGGCAGTAGTCTAGATTATTATGTGCCGAACTTTTTGGTCTGATAATTAGAATCTCTGTTTTTTCAGAATTTAGCAGTAGAAAGTTATTAGTCATCCAATTTTTTATATCGGTTATGCATTCTGTTAATTCAGTGAATTTGTTCGTTTCATCAGGATGAGAAGAAATATAGAGCTGAGTATCATCAGCGTAACAATGAAAGCTAATGCCATGCTTCCTAATAACTGCACCCAAAGGAAGCATGTACAGGGTGAAAAGCAATGGTCCTAGTACTGAACCTTGAGGAACTCCATATTGAACCCGTGACCGATATGACATCTCCTCATTTAATGCTACAAACTGATAACGCTCAGATAAGTATGACTTGAACCAGGCTAATGCAACTCCACTAATGCCAACATAATTTTCAAGTCTATTCAGAAGGATTTTGTGGTCAATAGTATCAAATGCAGCACTAAGGTCCAGTAACACTAACAGAGAGATACAACCACGATCGGATGATAATAGCAAATCATTTGTAACTCTAATTAGAGCAGTCTCAGTACTATGATATGGTCTAAATCCTGACTGGAAATCCTCGTAGATGCTGTTTCTTTCTAGAAAGGAACATAGTTGTAAAGATATTGCCTTTTCTAGAATCTTTGACAAGAAAGGTAGATTCGATATCGGCCTGTAATTAACTAATTCTGCAGGATCAAGTTGTGGTTTTTTAATAAGCGGTTTAATTACATTACTGGTATGCATATACTGTACTCACTTCTACATGTTAAATTAAATAACCTTTTTATTTAGTTGATTTTATAATTGATAACACTACTAAGTACACTACTAAACTTTAATGAAAATGTTTACCCAAAATAAAAACAAAAATCATTCTATGAACCCTTGTCACGTGTGGCTGAAATAAAGCGCATGAAATGGGAGTAGAGAAACAAAATCTTTAATGATAAGTTCAAAAAGGGAACATGCAGGAGAATAACATTAAATAGAACTTACAACCAAACATTTGATGCGTCCAGATTCAAAGGACACATTCAAAGGCTGATTGCATCACAGCGGCACGAACAAGGCTGTCCCAACTTGAAGGCTCCTGCAAATGCGTCCTTCGTTTCCTGTGACACAACTGATGGATCCCTCACGACATTGCCTACCCTAGAATTCATTGCACGGCAAGATTTTATTGAGAGAAATTTCACACTTAAATATTGGGTTCAAATTATTGAAATATCTAATGACACAAATGTGTCTTCAGATAAAAAAAAACAAACAAAAAAAACAAAACACTTTAAAGCAGTTAAAATATTAAACCTATAAATTAGTAAAATGTGATTAGTTATAGTTTATTCTGTTTTAGAAGTTTGACAAACTTTCCTTAAGTGTCTGTTTTAAATAACTAATAATTTAGACATTATTAAAAATATTATTTTAGCTAAAGTATATGTCAAGAATTGTGCTGGACTCAATTGCAGAATCAAAAATAGGGAGGTTTATTGATCAGACAGTGCTTTCTTCAACTTTTCTGCTTGTGTTACACAGAAGAAAGAAAGCCATATGAGTTTGGAGCAACAGGTTAAATTTGGAATTTTCATTTCTGAGTAACTTATGTTGATTGTATGTTTGTGCTTTGTGCACTGTACTTTCTAACCACAGTACAGATTTCAAAAACAAATCTTTGTTTATATTTTTTAATTCTTCCATCCATTCCATACAGTATATTCTGATGTTTGTCACAGTCTTGTAATGATCCTCCTGTTTGTCCCTCATGTGTTGCCGTAGCTGTCTTAGTTTTGATTACCCATTTAGTTCGCCACCTGTTTGTAATCTCCTCATGTATTTAATCCTCCTGTTCCATCATGTCTTTGAATGTTAATGGTTAGTTAGAGTTTGAATGGTCTCCTGGATCGCTGTGGTTTGCACCCCCGTGTGCCTTTTTGTTTATAGTTTGTGAATAAATTTTATTTTGAGTTTTATCTAGTTATCTCCGTGTTACGTATGTCTCCGTGTTTCATACACAACAGCCCGGTGTGATGACAATGTTGAAATCAGTTTCTATAGATCATATCTCTTTATCATGTCAATACAGGCACTAAAGTGTCATTATCTAATTAATTTTTCAAAACTAATTAGTCCACCATTGTCCACCATCATCCCCACAAAAAAAATAAAAAAATTCAGCAGGAACAACATACTGTACTGTAATGTATTAGTTTCACAACTGTGGAAAGATACCAAACAAAATGGAAAATAACCAATACTTGAATGTTCTTTCTCTCTTTCCATATATATCTGTTCAGGTATTGGGTCCATGACCATTCCTGTGTACATCGCTGAAACATCACCACCCCACCTGAGAGGACGCCTGGTCACCATCAACACACTGTTCATCACAGCGGGCCAATTCATAGCCAGCCTTATTGATGGGGCCTTCAGCTACATGCAGCATGGAGGCTGGAGGTAGGTGCATAATGGCAGAATTTATATAAAATCTAGAATTTGTCTTGTTTTTTTGCTGTGGTGTAAAATGCAGAATATTTCCATGATGTTCACAATCTACATCGCCATGGCAAAAATAGTGACTGAGATGTGAGCTTGAAAGTCTGAACCGAATGTGATGAGACTTGCATTTGTCTACCTCTGTGTGATGTCAACTTCAACTTTACAGGAAAGAATCATCCTTTAGGGCAGATCCTGTAAATCATTTCATTCTCTCTCTGTAGCCTGTCACAATAAATCCTCATAACAAAAGAAATGTTGAACCAACTGTAAAATATCACCCTCATCATGTGTAGGTGTTGCTCTGTGAAATAATTTTTTTATTAGTGTGTACTTGATGGAAATGTTGACATTTGTTTATCTTTTATTTTCCCTAGCATTAAAACCAAAAATGTATCAATGTAAATGAAGGGATATATTGTGGTATATAGTTTTAACCAACACATTCTCATTATAATTCATAGTAAATAATTGTTCAAATGATGACTGTTTTTGCTTTATTTTTATTTTTTACAGTAATTAAGCTTGATGTTTAGATTGTATAGTTCTAGTTGTAAGTCTAGGATGGCCCAACTATAGACTATAATGATGAGTTATCTTGTCATTGTATTACTTGTCATTAGACAGAATGGGTTTATCTGGCAGATGTTTCTGGTAAGGACCTAAAATGTTATTTAATTTCCCAAAAATACTAAACAAAAAACATTCTGTTTGTCTCCACAGACTGTAAAAAATATTTTTGTCTATTAAATTATTTACTATTTAGTAAATATGGGTAACACTTTATAATAAGATTCCATTTCAAGGGAGCTTTCACTTGTCAAAACGCTAGAGGAACGCCTTTGTGTGATTTACATTTACATTTACTCATTTAGCAGACGCTTTTATCCAAAGCGACTTACAATTTGAGGAATATAGAAGCAATTTGTCCAAAGGATACAAAAACACATAAGAGCGCTTACAATACAAAGTTTCAAACATTCTGAATACAAGTAGCACAAGCATGGGGAGTAGAGAAAAGGAAAATTTTTTTTTTTTTTTTTTTTTGAGTGCATGTGTGTGTCATGTTAGGTGCTCATGGAAGAGATGCGTTTTTAGTAGTTTTTTAAACCTCAACAGGGAATCTGCATTCCGGATGAGGGCAGGGAGTGTGTTCCACCAGCCGGGGGTGGTGAATGAAAATGTTCTTGTGATCGTTCTTTTTCCTCTCTGTGATGGAACCACGAGTCGCCGCTCACTGATCGATCGAAGGTTTCTGGTAGGTGTGTAGAGTTGTACCAATGAGTGGAAGTATGAAGGTGCTGAGTTTGTGTAAGTTTTGTATGCAAGAGTCAGTGCTTTGAATTTGATGTGTGCTGTGAGAGGGAGCCAGTGTAGTGAGATGAAGAGTGGTGTGACATGAGACCTTTTCGTTGGTTGAAGACCAGACGAGCTGCTGCATTCTGGATCAGTTGTAGGGGTTTGATTGCATTTGCAGGAAGCCCAACCAGAAGAGTGTTGCAGTAGTCCAGTCTGGAAATGACCATGGCCTGCACCAGAAGTTGCGTAGCTTGCTCAGTGAGGAATGGCCTGATCCTTCTAATGTTGTACAGTGCAAACCTGCATGATCGAGCCGTCTTTGCAATGTGGTCCTTGAAGGTCAGCTGGTCCTCAAAGATCACTCCAAGATTTCTGACAGACTTTGAAGGGGTTATCGTGGTAGCACCGTTCTGGATAGTGAAATCATGCTGTCGGGTTGGATCGGCAGGAAAGACTAAAAGCTCCGTCTTTGCCAGGTTGAGCTGCAGATGATGCTCTTTCATCCATGTCGAGATGTCCGCTAGGCAGCTTGTGATTCTCGCAGCCACCGTTGGATCATCTGGTTGAAATGATATGTAGAGCTGAGTGTCATCTGCGTAGCAGTGATAGGAGAAGCCGTGTGCCTCTATGATGGGACCCAGTGATGTGGTGTACATGGAGAAGAGAAGTGGTCCAAGAACTGAGCCCTGTGGAACACCGGTGATCAGTTGACATTCTTTGGAGACCTCCCCGCACCATGCCACCCTGAAGGACCTATTCGTGAGATAGGATTCAAACCACTGAAGGGGAGTTCCGGTGATGCCCAGTGACGAGAGGGTAGATAAAAGGATTTGGTGATTAACAGTGTCAAAGGCAGCAGAAAGATCCAAAAGAATGAGAACTGACGATTTTGAATCAGCTTTTGCACTCCTTAGAGCTTCCGTGACAGATAGTAATGCCGTCTCGGATGAATGGCCCTTCTTGAAGCCAGACTGGTTGATGTCCAACCGGTCATTCTGAGACAGAAAAGAAGATACTTGGTTAAAAACAACACGTTCAAGAGTTTTAGATATGAATGGTAGGAGAGAGACAGGTCTGTAATTATCAACGAGTGATGCGTTCAATGTGGGTTTTTTGAGCAGTGGGGTTACCCGAGCCTGCTTGAACGCGGTGGGGAAGGATCCCGTGTGAAGGGATGTGTTGATGATGTGAGTAAGTGCTGGTAAGATTGTAGGAGAGATGGCTTGTAGAAGGTGTGAGGGGATTGGGTCTAAAGGGCAGGTGGTTGGATGGCTGGAAAGGAGAAGTTTAGATACGTCTACCTCAGTGAGTGGAGAGAAGGTTGAGAGAGTGTTTCTGGTTTCAGAGGGCAGTGTAAATTCGTGTGTGAGTGGAGGTGAGAACTGGCTACTGATAGTTGCAGTTTTGTTAATAAAGAATTGGGCAAAATCATTTGCAGTTAAAGAGGTAGAGGGAGGTGGTGGAGGGGGAGAGAGTAGGGAGTTGAATGTTTTGAAAAGTGCATGCATGTTGGAAGTGCTGTTGATCTTGGTGTGGAAGTGTAAAGATTTAGCAGTATGGACGTCAGTAGAAAAGGTAGAGAGAAGAGACTTATACAAACTCAGGTCAGATGGGTCCTTTGACTTGCGCCATTTTCTCTCAGCTGCCCTTAGCTTGGCCCTGTGTTCACGAAGAACATCAGTTAGCCAGGGGCTAGAGGGAGTAGCACGTGATGACCTGGAAGAGAGTGGACAGATATTATCTAGGCAAGACGTTAGAGTAGAACATAATGTATCTGTTGCTGTATTCGCATCCAGAGTTGAGAACTGTTTGTGAGAGGGAAGAGAGGATGAGACGATAGAGGAGAATTGAGAAGGAGAGAGAGAGCGCAGGTTACGCCTGAAAGTGACTGGAAGAGGGGTTGGTGTTGCAGGATTAGTAAGATGCATATGAAATGTAATGAAAGAGTGGTCAGAAACATGCAGTGGTTTAACTAGAGTGTTGTCTGTGGTGCAGTTGCGTGTGTAGATCAAGTCGAGTTGATTGCCCGACTTGTGAGTACCTGTGGTGATGAGTCGGTTGAGGTCAAATGAGGCTAGGAGAGAGAGGAAGTCTGCAGCGCAAGGCTTCTCCAAATGTATGTTGAAGTCACCAAAGACGACCAGCGGAGTGCCATCTTCAGGAAATGAGGACAGCAGCATGTCCATCTCCTCAACAAAGGTGCCCAGCTGACCTGGAGGGCGATAGATTACAACAAAGTGGATTATTGCAGGAGATGAAACTGTAATGGAGTGAAATTCGAACGAATTGTACATGCATAAGGAGGAGTGAGTAAAGTATGTCCAGTTGTTAGAAATGAGGAGACCTGTGCCCCCACCCCTACCAGACTGGCGAGGAGTGTGGGAGAAAGAGAAATTGTTAGAGAGAGCAGCGGGGGTTGCTGAGTCCTCTGGACGAATCCATGTCTCAGTCAAACCTAGGATATTAAGAGCAGAGTTAGTAGCAAAGGCTGGGATAAAGGTAGCCTTATTGACTGCTGACTGACAGTTCCAGAGACCTACAGAGATGGAGAGAGGTGCATTAGGGGAAGGAACAGAATGCAGGTTGTTAATGTTGCGCCACCTTCGGCGAGTGTTAACAGAGCGACGTTGAGAGACGACAGGAATATACTGAAAGCACATGATAGCAGAGAAAGTGTAGTGTGAAAGTAAGAAAAAGGGAATAGAAATATTAGACAGACTTGCTGGTGTCGTTGCTCGGTGTAGTCGCGCAGGTAGAGTCGAACGTCTTTACACTCGTCTGTCTTCACACGAGGACGCTGAAACGCTTCCGCTGACGCTTCCGCGACAGCATGCGCAGCAGCTAATTATCCTGTTTCGGTGAAAACAGCCAAATGCCACGCCCACAGCTCCGCGTTGCGTTAGAAGTGCAATAGAAGGCAAAAACACACGAGGTAGAAAAACTGTTTTGATCGAAACTAACACGCCGAGTCGCCACGCGGTAAACAAACAAACAATAGCAGTACAGTTACCACAGTTACCAAAGATTACTCCTTGCTAATGACTACTGATTCGCAGAATGAAACCAATACAAAGTATGTAAACAAGACTCACGTGTTCTCTCTCAGCTGGCAAACGCTTCTCCTAATATTTCTCCTAGTTACACGAGTTTATATTTGCTCACGGGCGCCAAATGCCACGCCCACAGCTCCGCGTTGCGTTAGAAGTGCAATAGAAGGCAAAAACACACGAGGTAGAAAAACTGTTTTGATCGAAACTAACACGCCGAGCCGCCACGCGGTAAACAAACAAACAATAGCAGTACAGTTACCACAGTTACCAAAGATTACTCCTTGCTAATGACTACTGATTCGCAGAATGAAACCAAAACAAAGTATGTAAACAAGACTCACGTGTTCTCTCTCAGACTCACGTGATTTGAGTGTGATTATCTCGTGAAGCACAATCAAATTGATTGTGTGAATGCACGTTGAGGGAAGATGACGTCATAAACCAGGAGGATAATTGTGTGCCGAAAACCGGAAGCAGCGTCTTTAGTGTCTTCAGCAAGTGAAAGTGAAATTTTACTGCCATTGTGTGTGTGTTTAAAATATCCCCAGCTAGTTTAAAAAGAACAGGGCATCCTAGAAAAAAAACTACCATGATGAGCAAACAGCAGTTTAGATTGTGTGTGTTTCTCCCTGCCCTCTCTACTATCACGAGCAAGGATACAGACAGTATTTGTTTATTTGGGAGCAGAGCATGGACTGTCAGTTTTTGAGAACTATATTTGCACTGGGGAGGTAGCCCCCTCTGAGGAGGGTCCTAGAGCACTCACCGGGTGTTCCCTGCTGGACAGGGCCCTTGAGTAGATGTTTAACAAGACTCAGCTGCTTAGGTTTTAGTAAAATGAATATAAATTGGTCTAAAAATTACTTATCCGAAAGATTGCAGTGTCTCAGTTGAAAATTACATTTAAAAAAAACTAGAAATTAAGAAAGGTGTTCCTCAGGGATCAATTTTAGCACCAATTTTATTTTCAATTTATATAAATGATTTGAGTCAAGATATAACATCAGCTAAACTGCATTTATATGCCGATGATGTAATTATTTATACGGCTGCAGAGTCCATGAAAAAAGCTGTAGAGCTATTACACGATTATTTCCAGGTATTGCAATCTGCATTGTCAAATTTAAGATTGGTTTTAAATATTAAGAAAACTAAATATATGCTGTTAACTCGCTCTTGTAAAAAAAATTGTGATTCCACCCATTTTAAACTTTGGACGGGGACTTTGTAGAAAGAGTAAATACCTATTAAATACCTGGGCATATGGCTTGATGAAAGGTTGGGTTCTAATATTCATATTGAAAATCTTTCAAAAAAACAAACAAATTGGGGTTTATTTTTCGTCTAAAGAATTTTTTTCCTTTTGAAGCAAAAAAGATAATTATTCAAAGGTGTTTTCTTTCTGTGCTGGACTATGGCGATGTGATTTATATGCATGCTAATGTATCTTCACTAAAAAAATTAGATTGCATATACCATGCTTCAATACGATTTGTGACAAATACACGTGCCCATCATTACACTTTGTTTGATTTGGTTGCCTGGTCCTCTTTGTATCAGAGGAGAAAAATGCAAAATGTTGAAAAATGTTGATGTTTATTGCCAAAGCCCTAATAGGTAAACTGCCTCTGTATATCTGTAGTCTCCTATCTTATTGTTCTGGTAATTATAAAACTAGATCGTCTTTTAGATTACTTTTAACTGTGCCTAGATCATATACTAAGTTTGGTAAAACTGCCTTTTCCTGTTATGCGTCAAAACTATGGAATGAAGTGCAGAGTATTTTGAAGCTAGACATGCTGCCATTTTTAAATATTTTTTATTCCTATTTGAAAGAATCATGTTCTTGTTTTACTTAACATTTATATATGTTGTTAATTTTGAGTGCTGGACAGGATTTTGTTGTTGTTGTTTTCCTTTAATGTTTGTCTTGTAATATTTTATGTGTGAAATTTTGTGTGCTGCCATTTTGGCCAAGACTCCCTGGTAGAAGAGATTTTTATCTCAATGGGATTATTCCTGGCAAAATATGGGTTAAATAAAATAAAACAAATACTAGAGACCAGTCTCGAGAGGCTAGTTCCCCCAATAGATTCGCTGGTCGCTTGGACATGCCTACCAGATATATCTCAGTGGGTCCTGCGCAACTGGCTCTGGTTATGGAACAAGAAGTGAACTCACTGCTGGGGAAAGAGGCCATAGTGTAAGCATCCCTCTCAGCCAGAGTTTCCGGGTTTTCAGCCTGTACTTCACAGCTCCAAAGAAGGATGGAGAGTCTTTTTTTCCACTTTAAACGCACTCTTCTATTCAGTCTGGCTCTTTCAAAATGCAGAAAGAAAATGCATAGACGCAGCACTCCTACCATTGCGCTTCCAGTATATCTGTGTTCTTAACCTCATCAACGATTTGTTGGTCCTCGCTCAGTCGCGGCAGTTGGCGGTTCAGCACTGAGCCAATGCCTATGCACCATAGGTATGTGGAAGAAAATTTGGCTTCTGTCCCAAGGGCCTTTTCTGGGAGCACACTTTTACACCACACTTTTCGACAGTTGCCTCCCTCATGGGCTGGAGGGCAATCCTGAGGGATCAACACAAGGTAGCACAAGGTTTGTCGAGCAGATATCATCTTTCCTAGCACATAATAATGATGGCAGTCAGTTTGGCTCTTCAAACATTTCTCCCAGACCTCAGAGGACATTGTGCTGTTGTTTTCTTCTACATAACTCATCAGTATGGTCTGTGCTTACTTCCACTTTACAAGTTGGTGCAACAGAGTCTCCTCTGGTCCCAAGGGAAACTGCTCTCTCTTTGAGCAATTCACATCCCAGGGACCCAATGGGACCAGATGTCTGTTGAGGCAGGGGCTGAGGTCCGGGGAATGGAAGCTCTCCCCAGAGGTGGTAGAGGCCATTTGGTTCTTACGTGGTCGAGGCTACATCTGTATGCTTTACCGAAGATCACTCTTCTCCCAAGAGTTCTGAAGAGTCTGTCTCACCTAGTCTAGCTTTCATACTTTCAGAGCTCTTCAACTGAACTATAGAGAGATACTGGTCTGGAGGGACCTTCTGTCCCAGGCAGGGAACTTGATAGCCCATCCTTTCCCAGACTGGGCTCGGCCTCTGAATGGGGCCCAGCTTGTAGACTCTGGTCTCTCAACCGAGGTTGTTGAAACCATTCTCCACTCCAGAGCTCTGTCCACGAGGAAAAAAATCACTTTGTGGTGCAGTGAGAGGTAGTTGAATCCAGTTATCCGTCAGATTGGCAACGTGCTAGAGTACTTGCAGGACATATTCACGACATAGTTATCCCTTTCTACCCTTAAGGTTTAGGCTAGCAGTACGCAGTAAGGTTTTTCCTGGGTTTCGTTGCTGGTGCTCCAGGGCTTATCACAGGCCCTCCTCTTGAACCTTTGAGGAGGTTTCGTCAAGTTACTGCCTTTAAAGTTCTGTTGAAGACCTTCCTCCTCCCTACATCCCTTAACCTTATTAGATCTTCAGTTCCACTAATGTGGCTCATCCTTCTTACTGTGGGCATTCTTTCCTCCCTTCATGACCAGGAAAAACTCTGCTGTGAACTTATTCCAGAGAGCTGAGGCCCTGTGGTGCAACCAGATCATCTGTTTTGCTGCTTTGGGGCCTCGAGGGACAGATTTTGAGTTAGAGAGTGGTTAAGTGGTTAGTTGAGAAGTCGGTCAGCCTTCTTTCCCTTATGGTAGTCTTTGCCCACTCTACTAGGAGTGTGGCTGCCTCCAAGGCTCTTTTGGCAGGAATATCTGTTATGGACATGTGTTATGCGGCAAGCTGGTCCTCCCCACATACTTTTACGAGTTCTACCAGTTAAACCTCAACTCATGTAATGAGCTACTTTTCATTCAGCAGGCCCTTGTCACTGTGGTGCCGTTGGTATATAGCATTTAGACGCATTGTGAATTCCCTTGAAAGGTTATGTATGTAACTCAGGTTACGTATGTTACCATAGTTCCCTGAAGAGGGAAGGAGACGCTATGTCTTCTGCCACATCTCCTACATGCCTTTTGTACCTACTGAACTAATAACTTGATATAAAACATCTCATCACAATAAAAATTGAACATACCTGCAGAAAAACAAGAGCACAATGAATTGTTTGTTTTTGGGATACATGTCTCTTAGAACAGAAAATTAGTAAGCAAAATAAATTAAATAAAAATAAATCTAAGATAAGACAATAAATTGACTCAATAAAAAATTAATTGAATAAAACTTCATGACATCTCATCCTTACATTACACTTAACAATCCGTATCTCATGAAATGCAACGGTGAAACTGTTTACCAAAAAAGTCTTACTCTTACCAAAAAAATAAGTAAAAAGTCCATACCAACACACCCAATCCCTCCAGTAGAAAATTTGTTTCTAAAGATGGGGCTGTTTGCGCGCATGAGGTATTATTATGTGTGTCACTAATATGTGCCCCATGTATAACAATGTTCTGCAAGAATGGTTGCCACATAAGCTACATCGTGATAACTCAGAACAAAAAATAAAAATAAGTTCTGATAAAGTTCACAAAATATATTATTTACCTGATCAGATTATGAGAGGGTCTCAAGCAGACACTGTAAGGACCTAGAGGACATATTTGTGGAGGATCTTAAACTGATTTGGAGAGGGGATACCCAATTCACCTGTCTATCCAGCACCCTTTGTCGTTTCGTTTCCCAGCTGGTTTCGCTCAGCTCTATACTGCCCATCTCCCCGCTGATTCCATCCAGTCTGTAACTACTTCACTCTCCAGTGCCCCTTGTCACTGCCTCAGTTACAGCCTCTCTCTCCCACCTCCTCAACCAGTTCCTTCCTCGTCCCTGTCTTTGCTGGCATCCTTTGACAGCTCCCACCAACAACGATAATCTGCCAATTGTCGTCAGGCCAACAGCTCCACCTGGCATGTAGGTTCCCATGGTTCCACCTCCAATCTCTGTGCCCATCACACCACTTCAGCCCGCTGAAACTTTGGCTCCACCTTGACTACTCCTTCCCTTGGCTCCAGAAGAAATCATCAGCCAAAAGGCTTTATTGTCCCTCTGGTTCAACCTTGTTCGGACATCGCCCTGCCTGCGCTTTCAGCTACATCTAGCTCTGCCCTCGCTCTGTCTCCACCTTCATCCTTGGTCCCACCAGCTCCGCCTCCATCCTTTAGTTGTCCAGCTCCAACTTGGATGCTCGTCGCTACAGCTCCACTTTGGTGTCTAGTACCATCGGTCTTGCGTGAGCCCATTGGCTCATCTGGGCTCTTTGTTTGTTTTGTCATCTCTGTCTGTTGCCATCATGGCTCCTTCCACCTTTGATTCCACCCTGAGGCTTAACCCTGACTAGACTCAAGGATCAGCTCCTGGCTCCTGCCTGGCTGGTCAAATCCTCTACTCCCCAAGGACAGTTGTATTTACCTTGAACTGTTTGTTTTCCTTTCCTTCCTTTGTTTTCCTCCTTCAGAGCCATCTCCTTCAGAGATATATATATTTTTACAGTGGGTACAGAAAGTATTCAGACCCCCTGAAACTGTTCACCCGTTTTTTTTCCCTCATTACTGTACACACAGCACCCCAAATTGACAGAAAAACACAGAGTTGTTGACATTTTTGCAGAGTTATTAAAAAAATAAAAACTGAAATATCGCATGGTCATAAGTACTCAGTATTTAGTTGAAGCACCCCTTTGCTCTAATACAGCCATGACTCTTTTTTGGGAAAGATGTGTAGGGTATGGACGGTGCTCATGAATGATCGATCAGATTCATTCTTTGATTGAAAAAGTGATTCGACAGGATCGGCTCCGTAGAGTCTGTGACTTGACAGTTTAAGACTTCTAGGACACAAACCATTCGCATTCACCCTCGCTCTCCTCCGCATTTCAAAGGATGCCATCGTAAAACAGCCCCCACACACAAACACACACATACATACCAAGAACACAAAGACTGTGCCATGTGACTTTTAACTTAGTTACTTTCCATTTTTAGATGTGTTGTGTTTTACCTATATATGTATGCATGCTTTGTTATAACCATTTTAGATGTGTTTGATAATTTAGAAGCTTATAATCAGTAAATGCTTGGGTAAAACCAAGTCAATCTTTACCTTGCCTTCATGCTAAGAGTTAATATAGCCATGAATGGTCTTGAAATCTTTGTCTTTCAATTTGCAGACCGTCTAGGTTTGTTTCACTGTGCTAGGATGCATCAGACTCTTTCTTTTATTCCAAAACCCAAAGGTCTGCATTCTCAAGTAGGCTATAAAACATGCTAATCAGATCCGACTAAAGACAAAGGAAAGTTTCCCGCTTCTCAGTTCCTTCACTCTGATTGGCTGTCCCAACTCTTAGAGGCGTGCTTTGTTTATTCCTTTATAAGCACCCGTAGGCCAAGGATCAACTCTCTGCTCTTCCCAGCCTCTTCTCTTCTCTTACTCTTCCTCCTCTTGCAACTCTCCTCTGGCGCGGATTCTTGGATCCAGCGCCATTTTCCACAAAGGACATTACCAGACTAAGAACCAAAATTTGAACTTACCGCAGAACACAACGGACCCGCCCAGCAAGACGCAAACCTCGGACCAGATCGGAATTCACACGCACGAATTCCGACCAGCCACAGAAAGAAACATGAGCAAGTAGCCCTTAAACGATCTTTAAGAGATTTGAGTTTATACCAATAAGTTGGTCTGATTCCTTGCTTGTTCTCAAATAGGTTATTGTCTGTAATACTACCTTCCTTTGTCTCTCCCTCTCCTACTCTCTCTCTCTTATTCTCTCTTCTTCCATTTTTTTCAATTAATCTGTGTATGTTAGTCTATTGTTTGTCGATTATTAAAATATATATATTCACACGTGATTGCCTCTGAATTGCTCAACCATAAGTCACTTTAATGGTGACCGATCCTTGTTACAAATTAATGGAAAGATCTTTCTTTGTGGCCAAAAGAAACCTTTCCTTTTTATAGAGTTTATAAGGTCAATATTTGCTGGACAAATTATCCGTCCTTTGAACTCTTTTCTAGAATTAAAGAAAATTCTACAAGTCGAATCAAGCCATAGATATTAATAATTGTTATAATCCGTTATAATTAACTGTTAATATCCAAATTCCCCTTTGTGCAGATTTATGTGTGTTCGATCACAAAACGACTCACGCACACATAGATCCGCACCATTTCCCTTAGGCTTAGAATCGCTACAGATGCAACAAGTTTATAAATCCATAAAGCCACAACTGGTGGAGGGCTGCAGTGATGGTTGACATTATAGCTCAGCTACAGTGATCTTTGATTTTGATCTTCTTTACCTCTCTCACCAAGGTTCTTCTCCCCCAATTACTCAGTTTGGCTGGAGAGCCTGCTCGAGGAAGGGTTTTGGTTGTGCCAAACATCTCCCATTTAAGGATTATGGAGGCCACTATGCTCTTAGGAACCTTAAGTGCAGCAGATTTTTTTTGTTACCATGGCCAGATCTGTGCCTTGCCATAATTCTGTCTCTGAGCTCTTCATGCAATGTGAGTTGTAAGGTCTTTTATAGACAAGTGTGTGGCTTTCCTAATCAAGTCCAATCACTATAATCAAACACAGCTGGACTCAAATGAAGATGTAGAACCATCTCAGGGATGATCAGAAGACATGGACATCACCTTTAAAACAATGCTGCCGGCAATATAACAAAGAGTGAAAAATGTAAAGGGGTCTGAATATTTTCCGTACCCACTGTATATATATATATATATATATATATATATATATATATATACAGTGGTACCTCGGTTTACGAGCGACTTGGTATATGAGAAAATCGGTGCACGAGCATGGAGGGTTGAATCGGTGTACGAGCTTTGTATCGGAGTGCGAGCAAATTTTTCCCTCACCCACGCGCATTTTTGTCCGAACGCTCTGCGTCTTCACGGGCATTTTTACTGGAAATATCCTAATGACAGCCTCTCATAACACAGTCACGCAGTCCCAACCTCTTTATCACCCCTTAAAGCATTCATTCTCTCAGCCTCGCTCTGTCAGCAGTTTAACTTCTCTCAGCCTCTATTGTTCACATCTTGGTGTCTCCCGGCGCTCGCGTTGGTGTCGCGCGAGTCTCCCGGCGCTCGCGTTCTCCCGTTCCACGACTTTCACTCTGGATTATCACTTTGTTTGTTTTCTGCACTATTATAATAAATTCACTCATTTGCACTTGAATCCAGGTTTTGTGTTTTCCCCCTCCCTCGTCTGTCTCTCATCTCCTTCATGCCAGCAGGCTGCTCAAAGTGAGTTACAGTAAATTGTCAAGTATTTTTAGAGTTTAATTGTCTAAAGTTTAATTGTCTGTTTAAAGAGTATTTATATGAGATCTTAATGGTTATAATTTTGACTGTAATTAATAGGGTAAAATAAAAACTAAATATTTAAAATGGGCATTTATGGTCGTGTGGAACGAATTAATTGATTTTTAATGCATTCTTATGGGGGAAATTGTTTTGGTGTACGAGCATTTTGGGATACGAGCTCGCTCTTGGAACGAATTAAACTCGTAAACCGAGGTATTACTGTATATATATATATATATATATATATATATATATATATGTGTATGTATGTGTATATATATATATATATATATATATATGTGTGTGTGTATGTATATATGTATATATACATATATATATATATATACACATATATACATACATACATACATATATATATATATATATATATATATATATATATATATATATATATATATATATACTGTATGTGTATCTTCATAAAATAAGACAACACAATTTTTGTTATACTTGATTTAAAACGTCCACTTTACACATTTTATTAACAATAAATATTTTGAAAAGTTGCAGTAGAATGTCTGTAAGGTAAGCTTCAAAATAAAGTGTTTGTAGATATGAACCAGATAGTCTACTAATACTCTAAGGACTGCTTGATGTGTAGTTGCAAATCTACTTATTAGTAAATTGTCCGAAGTGGACTAAATTGGAAAAGGAATGCTTTGTTTAGTTCATACCATCCTGTCTGTACTATTAACGACGTGCTCTGGTCATCTAAAATATAGTTTTAAAATTAAACTAGCAACAATGTGTAGGCATCATGTAATCATTAAGCAGCTGAGGAAATGTGACTATGAGACAGAAACAATGATTTATTATTTTAATTTCACAAATCTTCAATGAATATATTTTTTTCCATCTGTGTAGGTACATGCTAGGTCTGTCTGTGGTCCCTGCGTTGCTGCAGTTCCTAGGGTTCCTCTTCCTACCAGAGAGTCCTCGCTGGCTTATTCAGAAAGGTCTTACCCAAAAGGCACGGCGTGTGCTCAGCCAAATCCGTGGCAACCAGAACATTGATGAGGAGTATGATACTATCAAAAGCAGCATTGAAGAGGAGGAAAAGGACTGCGGAGGAGGTGAGAAAATAGTCTTTCAAGCACTCACATATGCAAATAGGACAAAGAAACACAAATATAGTCTCACTGGTTTCATTAAGTTATGTGCTCAAGAGCACACCATGTGGATATCTTGAGAAGCTTTCACGTTTTCAGCAATTTGCAGAATATTTGCGCCAGGAAGTCATTAATTTTAAATGGGAATAGGTGAACTGAAATAAAATGAGTATCAGATATAGCAAAAAATGTGACGACAGTTGCAGTGACCAATAGGGATGGTCAATAAATTAGTAAATCTGGAACTCATCTGATTATCTCATCCGATGCCTGCTGGCTTGCTCAGATACTATTCAAGCTGCCGCGTCGGGTTTCGGCACGCCTTTTATTCCTGGCTCATGACATTATCCGCGTCATTCACACAGGTGTTTTCTATTGTGCTTCAGTGGACAATTACGCAAAGGTGTTCCCCTAGCACTTTGTGACGCAGCGTCTTGTTCCCTCTCAGGGAACTATGGTTACAAACGTAACCTGAGATGATATATACATATACACACTTCCTCTCAACACTACATATTATCAGTGCTGATGGAGATTTTGAAGGTAATATAATTATATTTGCATTGCAGTGCAATCATAATGCGTTGTCCAACTGTGCAGTTTGCATGTTGTGCTGATTTTTTTTTTCTCGTCTTGTTTGTTTTGATTGTTCTTGATTTGAAATACTTTGGCACTAATAGAAAAGGAAACGGTAGATGTGGAGAGGATCAAGGGAAATGTAATCAGAAATCGTCTAAATGAGGTGACACTGTTAAACCCGCCATCTGTAATTGCAATGACAGAGCCATCTCAACTGAAACATCACACAGAGACATGCAATAAGCAACAGAAGTGAATCAATGAGAGCAATAATAAATGTAAGGCCTTTTAAAAGAGTTTCCTTAGCCTTTTTAATAAAACCATATTGATTTTGTAAGGATACAATTTAGGCCATGACGACATTACTACAAAATGATTTAATGAAGTTGCTTCTTGCATATTTTCAAAGTAAAAAAAATAGGTGAACACAATGTTTTATTATATATTTTTATATACATACATTATTTATTTATTTATCATGCTATAAATGGATCTGTAATGGACAATAATAGACTAAACCCTACCCTAAACCTAACTGATATGTTAACAAATACAAACATGAGCTAAAATACATTTGCTGGAGACGCCATGCCATATTTTAACACAAAAAAATAGTTTTTTATGAATTGATAATTTGTCTCTGTATAATAATTTGCATGAAAATAAATACAATTTGTTGGAGTTTTACTGTCACTACTGTTCACTTCAATTAGAAATTGCAGTGAACTTTATGAATAGGTAAGTGTAACGCTGTTCTTTGTTTGGGGATGAAGGATCTGGGAACCGGCGAACATTCTACAAATTTAAAATATGAAATGAAACATACATACAAAATAAACATACTGGCAGCAGTCCCTCACAGATGACTGCCGCCCGTACAAACACAGTACACAAACATAAATCCAGGCCAGGTCCTCTTTCACTGTTGTCGCTCCTTTATGCCTCCACTCCTCCGTGAGACTCGAGACCGACCGGTGGCTCATTCTCACTCATTCTCAGTCATGCCACTGGCTCTCGTGATGCTTTCACAGTCCCTTGACCCCACCTTGCTCGCCACAGTACGTTTTACACAGTAAGGTTGAGACATGCTTTTCCAGTGAGTAAGAAATATAGGCAATATTAATGACAACCCGAATGACTAATTCAAAAATTTAATGAAACTCTTATGGACCTCTTATAGCTCATGCCTCTAGGAAATGTGGTTATTTATACACATGGAAATACATTTTAATGTTCGGCACCTATTAAATTTGAACCAATGAATGTGTAATTATGTGGACATATTGAGCTTTCCTGTAGCTCAACCAGTAGAGCATTGGTGTTTACTACGCCAAGGTCTTAGTTTTGATTCCCAGGGAAAGCAAGAACTGATTAGAATGTCAATGTGTTCCTTGAATTCAATGTAAGTCGCTTTGGATAAAAGTGTCTGCCAAATGCATAAATGTAAATCTGTGTAGATGTGTTTTTCCAGGATTTGAACAACTGTACATCGTGTACAGTGTGCTTTTCTGTGTAGCGATTCTAAGCCTAAGGGAAATGGTGCGGATCTATGTGTGCGTTTAATCGTTTTATGATCAAACACACATAAATCTGCACAAAGGGGAATTTGGATATTAACAGTTAATTATAACGGATTATAACAATTATTAATATCTATGGCTTGATTCGGCTTGTAGAATTTCTTTAATTCTAGAAAAGAGTTCAAAGGACGGATAGTTTGTCCAGCAAATATTGACCTTATAAACTCTATAAAAAGGAAAGGTTTCTTTTGGCCACAAAGAAAGATCTTTCCATTAATTTGTAACAAGGATCGGTCACCATTAAAGTGACTTATGGTTGAGCAATTCAGAGGCAATCACGTGTGAATATATATATATATTTTAATAATCGACAAACAATAGACAAACATACACAGATGAATTGAGAAAGGGAAGAAGAGAGAATAAGAGAGAGAGAGTAGGAGAGGGAGAGACAAAGGAAGGTAGTATTACAGACAATAACCTATTTGAGAACAAGAAAGGAATCAGACCAACTTATTGGTATAAACTCAAAAACTCTCTAACGAGGGTAGGCTACTTGCTTATGTTTCTTTCTGTGGCTGGTCGTGTGTGCGAATTCCGATCTGGTCCGAGGTTTGGGTCTTGCTGGGCGGGTCCGTTGGGATCCGCGGTAAGTTCAAATTATGGTTCTTTGTTTGTAATATCCTTTGTGGAAAATGGCGCTGAAGGAGGATCCAAGAATCCGCGCCCAAGAAGAAGAGTTGCAAGAGGATGAAGAGTTGAAGAGCAAGAAGAAGATGAAGAGAAGAAGCGTGATCCTTGGCCTACGGGCGCTTATAAAGGAATAAACAAAGTACGCCTCTAAGAATTGGGACAGCCAATCAGAGTGAAGGAACTGAGAAGCGGGAAACTTTCCTTTGTCTTTTAGTCTGAGGTGATTAGTATGTTTTATGACCTACTTGAGAATGCAGACCTTTGGGTTTTGGAATAAAAGAAAGAGTCTGATGCATCCTAGCACAGTGAAACAAACCTAGACGGTCTGCAAATTGGAAGACAAAGATTTCGAGACCATTCATGGCTATATTAACTCTTGACATGAAAGCAAGATAAAGATTGAAATGGTTATGTATAGGTAATTACTGATTATAAGCCACTCAATTATCAAACACATCTAAAATGGTTATAACAAAAACATGCATACATATAGGTAAAACACAACACATCTAAAAATGGAAAGTAACTAAGTTAAAAGTCACATGGCACAGTCTTTGTGTTCTTGGTATGTGTGTGTGTGGGTGTAAGAATGGGGGCTGTTTTACAATGGCATCCTTTGAAATGCGGAGGAGAGCGAGGGTGAATGCGAATGGTTTGTGTCCTAGAAGTCTTAAACTGTCAAGTCACAGACTCTACGGAGCCGATCCTGTCGAATCACTTTTTCAATCAAAGAATGAATCTGATCGATCATTCATGAGCACTGTCCATACCCAACATCTGCACGGTGTTACACCTTTTTAACACCTTGTATCTAAACATCTGCTTTCATCTCTGGACTTCATTATCCATTAAGTGGCAAGATTTGCAAGTCTTATTTATAATGTGACAAATTGAATTTAAAAATTCTGAAGGCATTGCATTTTACCTCAGTAGTCAGAGGAGAAAAAACAACAAAAAAGGCCTGAAAGTAATGAAAATTTCAATCAAGTTTGGCTAAGTTTAATTTCACTACTAGTATTTTAAAGATACAGATTTCAAGAAAATTTTCACATTTTACCATAATTTTACAAAATTCCTCCACATATTTCGTGTTTCATCCCACCGAGAGAATGGAAAAACATAGCACCAAACACTAGCTTATTGCACTGTTCTTTTCAGACATTTTTGTCTCTTTGGTAAACAAATAAACTTAATTTCCATAATAATAATAAAAAGAATCATTAGAACGCAAAGGAGCAAAATTGTTAGTTTGGTGGAAATGACGGCCCAACTGTGGGCCAGTTCTATTTAAAAATTTAAAAAAATATATATATAAATTGTTTTTACACAATCTGTACTGAAATTACTTGTTTATAAATTAATGACATTTGAAAAGTTGTAAAAGATTTTTTTTAAATTATAGACTGAATAAAAAATATTTCAGATAGGTAGCTATAAACATCTATTCACCATGATTCTCTTCAAAATGTTTCTCCTTCATTACGTTAGTTGACCTGAATGAGAAAACTGAGGGTACATTTACACAACAACGATGTGCTAAAATTTGAGTTTTTCCTTTGCAGTTTTCGCAAATAACTTTGTTAAAACGATCACTGTTCACACAGATCTGTCAAAATGCTGTCAAAGCCTATAAACTGAATACATAATATGAATGCGTGTGACATCACATTTTTGTAGTTTACACTGAGACGATTACACACTGTTGTCATGTAAATGAACAGCCAAAACTGAATAAAAAGTTTTCATTTTTTCAGTTTAGTTAATATTGACGGGGTTTCACAAAAACTTAGGAAATGAATATAATTTTCATCACCTTATAGACATAGCCTACAGAAAGCAATAATGCATGTGTCAGAGCTTTGTTACATTTGGTCTAGTTTTCTTGTTTTTGTGTCTTGTCTTGTGTTTTGGGATTTGTATATTAATGCTCTGTGTTTTTCTTCTTTTGTGAGCACATGAGATGAGTGTTTGCTCGTTTTTGTGCACTGTCATGTCCTGTGTATCTCCACCTGTCTTGTTTCCTCATTATTGGTTTGATTTCCCCCACGTGTGTTCCCTCATTACACTGCATTGTGTGTTCCTTATTTACTCTCCCTGTGTTTCCTGTCTTGTGCTGGTTTGTTGTCGTTACTTGACATATTTTTCATGTCTAGTGATGTCAAGTGAAGTGAAGACAAGTCTGTTTTCCCCCTCTGGGTAGTTTTGTTTGTGTTTTTTTCCCCATTATTAATAAAAAAGCCCTTTCTTCCTGCTCGCTCTTACCTTCACCCCCAAAACCTGACAGAACAAACCTGTCAGGGTTCTGCCACATTTGGTCTAGTAGTCATTTCTTGGTTTTGTGGCAGAGCTCTGACACCACCGTTATGTCTCGTGTTTGGTGTGTGTGCGCACGCCGTCGAGGATTCGAGCCGCGCGCGCTTGTCTGTGACGTCTTTTCGTACGAGTTATGATGTCCGGTCCCGATACTTGGGTCTGGTTCAGTTTCGGTTTTGGATCGGGATTCGGGCAGTCATAACTCGTGTGTGTTCGTCCTTGTCGTGAGCTCGTGAGAACTCGTTCTTGCGAGCTCTACGTTTTGTGAGTGGGCGCGGTTTCAAGCCTTGCAGTGTGTTTATGTTTGGCACGCGGTTCGCATCCAATCGGCCGCGTGCTTTGTGTTTTCTGTCACGCACAGTTTGGGTGTTGCCAGCTGCGCGTCGTCAATGTGTAACCCTCCCACCTTGTTTCCCTGCTTTAGTTTGATTTGTTCCCAGCTGTGTCTCATTCAATTACCATCCCTCATGTGTGTATTTAATCCATCTGTGCCTGTTGTCTTGTGCTGGTTTCTCGTCGTTGAATGGTTGTGTTCCTGCTGTCCTAGTCTGTGTCAAGTGTAGTTCTAGTCCGAGTTCAAGCTCAAGCTCAAATTCAAGTTCAAGTTTAAGTTTGTGCTCTAGTCTTGTTTTTCCCCCTCGGGGTGGTTTTTGTTCTGTTTTATTTTTGTTTTTGTGACAATTAAACCCCATTCGTCTGCATCCTTGAGTCCTCATATCTTCCTTCAACGCAACCCTGACAAAACCAGCCATTAGAGGACTCAGCAGAAGAATGGGCATCTTCCTTTTCCCATCTCATGCCCTTCCACTCAGCAGCTGGTGGACCAACACAGCAGACTACTTTCTCTTTGGTAAGGTGGAGCCAGAGTGAAGGAGTTTGCTTGCCAGTGCCTGTTTGTAGTGGAGGGGCTCAACATCAGTGATGGAGGGCTCAATGACATTTTTTAAAATGACCTTAATGAGCCTGTCTGTGCCTGGGAGATGGGGATACTGGGAATCATATCATTCTGACATTTTTCTCACAAACTGCCATGTCTCCTGTCCTCTGATAACCCCTTTGGTGAGAGAGGGGAGGAAGATTGGGTCCGACTCATCTACCATTGACCCAGAGGCGGCCCAAGCCACTGCAGCTCCCAGACAAGACAGCCCTATGCCACCACCTTGCCTTTGCAAATGGAGGAGGAAGAAGGCTTCCTTTAACTCAAATGGCCCAGAGACCCTGCCAGAGCCTCCCTAGGCCCCTGCACCTAAAGAGGCTGCAGTGAGCCGCCCTTGGTGCCAGACACGCCGGCTCCGCCCTGGCCCTCTGCTGGGGCTCCAGACCCACTGGAGCCTACCTGGTCGGTTCCTCCGGCACTGCCCTGGCCCGCAGACAGGACGCCCGACCCATCTGAGCCTCCTTGGCGCAACCCCTGTCCCGTCCGTCCTAGGACACTGTGAAAAGACTATTAAGTTTGTTGGCTCTGGCTAGGGTTCTGGCTGGTTCGTAGTACTTCAAATATGTACTTGCCAAGTTTTCAGACCTGTGGCCAGAAATATCATAAGTAATTAACCTTCCAGACATATTTTCTTTTATATGGGTGTTTATAATTTTATGTCAGTTTGCTGACAATCATAGTGATTGTATTATAGAGCGAGCATTGGAAATAACCTATATTATCTTTTGATAAAACATAATGTTAGCAGATTAGTGTGGTATATTAAAAAGACTACACAGCATTAGAACATAATTATCCATTCAGGTGTTTTTCATGTTATGTTCATTCAACACTGTCTGTAGTTTTCATAAAATAATGCTCCCAGTTAAAATCTACAGCTAATCTTTTGCATTCTTTGTCCAATTGAACAGTAACAGAGAATGGCAAATTGTACTGAAAACTCATATCTACCACATCTAACTGGACACACATGCACACTCACCGTCATACACAAAAACTGTCACAATGATGATGTCTTACAATATGAGATGAGCTTCTCATTGCCATTTTGGTGACATTTATGAGGAAGCAGAAAAGAACAGTCGATTAGAACAATGTCCCAGAAATCTTGAATAATTGGAGCTTTTTCAAGCACGTTCAACAGGCTGTTCATGCATTTTCACACAGTTCACAAATAATAGCTGATGATGTTATTAGAAAGCTCTGTGGATTTGGACTATCGGTCTGAAAATGGAAATATTGTATAGATAAGGAAAATATGCGCCAGATGCTGTATTCAAACCCCCATGAATTCACTATGCAATTTTTTGTTGTTTCTCAAATATTTTAAGATCACTTGATTTGATGGTGTCTTTAAGACTGAAGTAGGATAGTTGATAGTATAGTAATCATATAAACACCTTAATTGTTGAAATTAGGTCAGTTTTAGTCAATGTTTAAATGTTTTTCTAGGTGCTCTCAGTGAAATCTAGTGTTTCACTCTAAGATGAAAACCCTACATTTGTGAAAAGCTTTTGTGTCGTGTTTCCAATGACAACACCACTGAGATCAGATGATATTCAGTGGCCCTGGTATCTCTCTCAAGAGAGTAAATTGGAGAGGGATTAAGCCAGCAGAGACAGACAGCTGTGTAAAGTGTATTTGTCCCTTATGTTCTCCTGTCATCTGTGAAAACATAATTCTCCATCATACTCAACTGTGGCATATTATCAGTAATGTGCTATTGACCTGTTGCTTTACACTCAGTGCTGAACCACTGAAAAAATTGTCTCGATTTGTTCTTCTCATGCCCTTAAACTTTTGAGTTTGAGGAGATGAAATGTATTTCAAAATTTGTATATGATTGTAAAGCACTTTATGTCAGGGCTCTTTGACTTCGGTCGTGTTTTGTAGTGTTTTGGTGACAGAGCTCTGACCCGTTCTGTCTCAGTCGCACGTTCTCTTGTCTATGAAGCGTCTTGTGTGCGGGGCATGATGTTCGATCCAAACACTTTGTTCTCGTTCAGTTTTGGTTTTGTGTCGGGATTCGGACATTCATGGCTCGGATGTTTGTCCCTGTCCCGGGACACGCGATTCATGTTTACATCAGCTGCGAGCTTTCATGTTATTTTTTGTGTTGCACGCAGTTTTTTTTCGCTGGCTGCGTGCTGTCTTGTCTTGTTTAATGTGGACACAAGGCTTTTGTGTGTTCGCAGTGGTTGAATGTTTGTATCCTGTCATTGAGTACTATCCCCGCCCGTCTTGTTCCCTCTTTATTGTTTGATTTGCCCCACCTGTTCTCTATCTATTAATGCGTTGTGTGTCACTATTTATTCTACTTGCGTTTGCTGTCCTATGCTGCGTCATTGTCGGTGTATGTCGTGATTCCTTTCAAGTCAGTTCTGTTTTTTTGTTTTTTCCTATTTCCTATTCTTTTGTTTTTTCTTATTTTCTTCATTAATAAAAAACCTTTGCCCAGCAGGGTTAGGGTATGCACTTTGGGTGTGCAGTAGCACATAGGAAAGTTCTGTAAATGCCTAATTTATTAATTCATTCTTCTAGTAAATATATTTTAGAGTGCTTTCTCATCTTTCTAGATTATTATTATTATTATTATTACTTTTGTACTTGATCTTGTTTATTTAGGCGTGTGTGTATCTTCATAAATTATTCCATGAAAGGAATATTTGTATTCAGTAATATTTGTTGTGGTGCTACTGAATTGTTTTTAAGCTCAAATTCTACACTGCCCGGACAAAAAAGGTCACTGTTTGAATTTACAAAGACAATATTACAGTGGTTATTATGTTTCTATCATGTTATATGTCTGGCAATAGTTCTTCTTACCGAAAGTCTTTGGGATGTCCTGGAGGAGACTTTACAGAGTAATGGGCTCTTGCATTGTCAATACAAGATCTTTTGATGTACCTCTTGATAGAAATAACATACCGTAATAATAATAATAACAATAATAATAATAATAATACATTACATTTATATAGCGCTTCTCCTGAGCTCAAAGTGTTTTACGTAGTAGGGGGGAATCTCAACCACCACCAATGTGTAGCAATCACCTGGATGATGTGACAGCAGCCATATTGTGTGTAATTTCAACACTAAAAGTGCAATAATTTAGTCTGAATTATTTTTAATAACATTGTTATGCTGTTGCTAATCAACAACAAGTATTTCTTACCATTAATGCAACTTCTGGTGCTGCATGGCTTTGCTGATGGCTTGTCTGGTTGACACGTGGTAGTCTGGTTGATACAATGTGAGGTTAAGCTTCATGCAGGCGTTGAGACTTCCATCTGTTAAACGGAAAAAAATGTTTCTTGAGACTCCTTTGATCTACATATTAATTGCATATCAATATTTCATTCTACAAATGAGCTATAGTCTACTGCAGCTCAGCATCAGAAGTGGTGATATGGCTGCTTACAAGTAGAACATATAGTCCAAGTCTTGGTCTGATAGTCCAAGTCTTGGTCTGTGTGTCAAACATTCTCTTCTGTTTATTTAATTTAATTATTTTATTAATAACTCTTGCCGATGTATTCAGCTCTTTTATTTTTCTGTATTTGTTTGCATTCTTTAAAAAAAAGATTTTATTTTTTTTGGGATCTCATATTGGCTTCGAGAATTTACCGAAATGCACTTTAAAAATTACCTTTCCAAAATAGAAAAGACAGCCATTTCATAGAATACTTCTTTATATGTCTGTTTTGCGGTCTACTTGCCACACTAAAATAGAATCACTCAAGTGACACTCTACATTAGGCAGCAACTCACAACCGAAATAGCGCTCCTCATATGAAACACACGATCAACTGATTCCAATAGATGTTGACAGTAACATGTTGCTAAACTAAAATAGCAATATCTGAGATACTTATATTGTCAAAACATTGTGTTGTAGAAAGTTCACAAATCCATATAAATAGGATCTAAAAATATAAGATCCAAATAAATAGGATAATTACAGACACATGCCTGAACTGAATAATGAATCACATTAGTGTCCATGACAACAGATTAGGTTGAAAACTGTGACTTACATTTTATATATTCATTTCAGTTTTATTTAAAGTGATTTGGTGCATGGTTAAAGTACTGGACACTTACAGTAAATTAGGCTTTTCCTCTTTCATGTGAAGCTTCAAGGTACCAAACAATATGCATTTGTTCGTTGCATCACAGATGCCTATGAGCTTTGTGCCGGCGAAATGTCACTGCCCATCTGGTCACATATATATCTCTTCTTTCAAAAGGCCTCAAAAGTGAATCTTTATTTGACAAAACCTGTGATAAACCTGTCAGTATACATTTCTACGTGGTTGGAAATATTGACATTTTATCGATATTGGTGTAATATACAGTAATACCTCGAGATACGAGCATAATCCATTCCTGTAACGGACTCGGCCACACCCCCGGCACCAGGCTCCCCCTTCACTCCGCCCACACGCTCCGCGTCACCTGAATACTAGCACCTGTTCCCAATCACCTTTGCACCATAAAACATGCACTCACCCCTCAGTCAGTGTCTGGTCTCATTAGAGATACACGGACTCATTCCTCGCTCCATGAGCAAACCTAAAGACTGCCTATCTGAGCTTCCTAAGGACAATCTCTTCCACGACTCATCTCTGTGCTTCCTGGTCATCATCCCAAGACTGCATTCCACTACCCAGCACTCAGTTAAGCTCACTCTGATTCCATCTCACTGCCTTGCACCTTTTATCAGCCTTGTGTCCTGCCGATTTAAATAAACCTGCTTCTACTTACCTCTGTTGTGTTGAGTCTGTGTCATGACAGTTCCAGGGCGGAGCTCGTAACTCGAATTGCTCGTATCTAGAATCATGTTTTCCCATAAGAAATAATAGAAAACAAATTAATCTGTTCCAGATCCGTAACAATGGAAGAAAACATGTTTTTTATTGGTATAGACACACACACAAACACACACACACACATAATTATAGTACATGCATACAGTATAAGGATTCGTGTGATATCAAATAAAATGTGGTTTTAATTATACGTTTTTGCAGACAAAAGACAGACAGTAGTGGCAGGTGCGGAGGAGGGAGGGGGGGGGGGGGGTTGGTACATCACTTAATCCAGTATTGTACCTTACATGAACACTACGTAACTTACGTAAGCTTAAATTAACATAACTGAACTTAGCTTACGTATTTTTTGTAACTTTTCTATTTTACATTATTTTTTTGTTGGTTCTTCACTTTTTTCGCCTGACTTCCCTCACTTGCACTTTCACTTGGCGCAGACCTTTTAACGGAATACCTATCGAGAGATTTTTTTCTGTATCCCTTTAAAAATAAGTAAGGTACGCGTCGTCAAAAAGTGCCGAAGCACGACCAGTACACAATTTATCAGGGTGTTTCTTTTCAATGCTGAGCTTTGCAACACCTGCATATCGTCTGTAGATCGATCAACTTCTCATTCGACAGGTCCTCCTGATGCTCCTGATGCTCCTGATCACTCACGCGGCACTGCGCCCATATTTATCGACAATTTCATGCTTCATTTCCATGATCATCATGCGTTTCTTCTCCTCACTACCATCCTTACCACTCACTTTCTTAGAGCTCATCGCTATTATGAAGAATAATGAACAAAATAGAGTGAAAATCAGCTACTCGTGGGCGACACGTACAGAAGTCAGTGAACACTCAAGTGAATGTGCGTCGGCATGGCGTCAGTACGCGTGCTCGTATATTGAAAATGTTCTCGTATCTAGAAGCAAAAATCTGCCCTAAAATCTTGGAATACTCATATGTAGAGACGCTCGTATCTTGAGGTATTACTGTACTCTTAAGGGAAAATAATTCAATCAGTGGAAAGAATGTCAAAGTACTGATCATTAAAGTCTTTTTTAATTTATGCTTGAAACGAATCTGAAACCTTAACTGTCCAAGAATGAATGTTCACTTTTTTTTTCTTTTTTTTATGGATTACAACAGACAAATCACATTAAAAAATGGGACCAAATCTTTTGCCAAACATTTGTGTTGATATGAACAGGCCTCTATGGCATCTCAACAGTCAAAATGTGATCACATCTCTAATCTCTAACGATAGCTATAATGAGAACTATATTGGCATCCAGCGGAAAATATCGTTCTGGTTATTCTAAGTACATGGTTGTCTGCCGCTTAAAATGTTCTATCTCTGTAAAGGAGGATGGATTCCGATTGGCTCCTCAATGATTTTATGGACAAAATTGTTCTCAAAATGATTCCAACTATATGCTTTCTTTTTGCCATTATCATTATTGCTTTTCTGTGAACTCTGCAATTCTTTAATATTGAGAAAGACTTTTAGAATTTTGTCTGTATTGTTATCTTTATAGTTATTATACTTGGTGTGAGTGGGACTTTATAGTAGCAACCTTAAATTTGTTTGCTACCATCATGCAATTATCCAACTTTGTTTTGTCTGTTGAATTTTATTTGAATTACTGAAATAAGTCTATACTATTGATAAAATAATAAATAAAATTCAGTTCACAGTTCTTTGATATTGATCACATGACATGCAGATAAACAAAGAAAATGTTCTTTCTATTTGTATTTTTACATCAATATAGTGCAAGGTTATCCTATTCAAATACATTTTATAAATGAGTTAGATCAAAAGTAACCTAAAATTAATCAAAAAGTAGCCCTATTATATTACTTTAAATGTGTTATCTAATGGATTATGTTACTAACTAAAGTTTTAGTCATGTAATTTATAATCAGTAACCAAATACAATTTTCAAGTAAACTACCGAGTGCTGGTGATTTTCTTTGTATCGGTTTTTCTTCTAGCTTCAAAGCTTCTAGGTGACAGTAGTAGAAAGAGAAAATGCAAGAATAACCATGAGAAAGCAAGAACTCACTCCCGTCTCCTGGGCACGTCTGGAAACCTAGCAACCAGTCACCCAGGGCACTCTTGGATAGCTACCCAGCTGCCAAGGTGCATCTGTGTAGCAGGGTGGCTCAAGCTTAACCAAGGCTAGAGATAGAGGCCGACTGAAAACGGGTATGCTTGGCAAATGTTTTACCTGAGGCTCAGTCAGAAGCTCATAAAAAGATATCAGACTGTCTAATGGCACATTCATTATTGTTTCTTTGCTGCCATTGTGTTTATGAAAGAGGTGTTCATAATAACACACAAGTGGTCAGTCGTGCTGACTGTGGCTTGTAATGCAATTAGTGAGAACACATGCTTGATTAGGGACTGATGAGTGAAGTTGACAGCCTTTTTTGCCTCCAAAGCATGACACGTTGATCAGCCTGCTGTCTTTACATTTATTTGGATATCGCTGATGGGTATTTTATTGTTATTAATGTTCTCAGTCACTTGTTTTCAGGCAGCTCTATCGAAAATGGACTTTGTAGTTCTGGCGGTCATGGCATTGAAAGGTACACAATGCTGAAACGTTATTCTGCCATATTTGCCATCTATTTTCGTAATTAATTATAGTGTGACCATTACAGAGCATTATGGGTATTGTCTAGCGGTTGAGTAAATTGGTCACATATTGCGATATATTGTGGCAATTAGAAAATGCACTTGATAACATCCACTATGGTTTCAGATACCATTACAAATGAACGTCCCCTCAAACAGTGCCCTTTTTAAAGATACAGGGGGTCAGTTTGGACACAGCCCAAGACAACCAAGGAAACACAGAAAATAATGATAAATAATCTAAACGTTTATGAAATTTAAACAACTGCAAGGGAAAGTACCATTATTTGATGTTTCATTTCTACATTTGGCAGATGCTTTTATCCAAAGCGTCTTACATCGCATTGGAGACACACATTGACATTCTAATCAGTTCTTGCTTTCCCTGGGATTGAACCCATGACCTTGGCATTGCAAGCGCCACACTCTACTGTTTGAGCAACAGGAAAGCTATTTCCATTATTTCCTTTACATAAGTATCCTGAGACATCTCGAGCTGCATTGAAGAAGAAGAAGAAATGTTACATTTATATAGCGCTTTTATAGGGGAATCTCCTCAACCACCACCAATGTGCAGCATCCACCTGGATGATGCGACGGCAGCCATATTGCGCCAGAACGCTCACCACACATCAGCTTATTGGTGGAGAGGAGATAGAGTGAAGAAGCCAATTAGAGCATGGGGGGGGGATTAGTAGGCCATGATGGACCAAGGCCAATGGGCAAATTTGGCCAGGATGCCGGGGTTACAGCCCTACTCTTGCGAAGGACATCCTGGGATTTTTAACGACCACAGAGAGTCGGGACCTCGGTTTAACGTCTCATCCGAAAGAAGGTGCTTGTTGCAGTACAGTGTCCCTGTCACTACACTGGGGCGGTAGGACCCACACAGACCACTGGGTGAGCACCCCCTGCTGGCCTTCTAACACCACTTCCAGCAGCAACCTAGTTTTTCCAGGAGGTCTCCCATCCAGGTACTGACCAGGCTCAACCCTGCATAGCTTCAGTGGGCAACCATTCTTAGACTACAGGGTGATATGGCTGCTGGCCTAGGGCAGTTGAAACGCTAGGGCAGTGCTTCTCAATTATTTTCGCGCCCCCCTAGGAAGAGGTAAAAAATGTCACGCACCCCCCTTCCCCCCATTTTGGAACTGTCGCCTCATTGTTTCCATGGCAACGCACCATGCTTGTCACGTGACATACCGCAGTCACAAAAAGCGCTGTATAATAGATCACATTTACTTAGATTTTTATTTTTTATTCAAAATAGTCACCAACTTGTTGGCTCAATTTGTTGAAACCTAAAAGAAACCTTATGTGGTTGAAAACACTGAATTGTTGTGATAAATGACAAGCTCTGAGCGTGTCTTTTTTTGGATCAGTGCCAGATATCGCGTGAAAACACGTGTGAATTTAGTGGTTGATCACGTGACACATATGAACCGGTTTGATCGTACACGTCAAAGGATGAGGGGACGGTTATATGAACTTCATATATACTGCTCTTGTTCAGTGCAAGAAAACATACTCCCTGGCAAAAAAAAAAAAAAGCCCAGGGTCACGCGCGCCCCACTATTTGAGAACAACTGCGCTAGGGGAACGATGTACCAAGCATGTACTCAGTGGCAAAGGCCGAAGGTGTGTCACAGCTCACTATGAGAGCACCTGCGTCCCTGGTGTGGAGTTGAGGTCAAGCTGGTAGAACCTCAGGAATGTGTGTGGGGAAAACCAGTCAGCCGTATCACAAATGTAGGTGAGAGAAGAACTCCTGCCAGTGGAGCCTGAAGGGCGTACATGCTCCAGTGGAGTGGGCAGGGACCACCCAAGGCCGTTCGGCCGACTCAAGAGTATGGGGGTTAGCCTCGACTATCCACCTAATCAAAGTATTTTTTAGATGTTGTGGCCCCCTCAAGGGTCCCAAGCAGAAGAACAGCTGGTCGGTCCTACGCAAAAGGGAGACCTTGTAGACATAGGAGTCCAGCTATTTTGAGCAACACTGGAATGACTTGAATGTTGAATGTTCTTATATCCTGCCCATGATCACCAAAGGGGGGAGAGGATAGAGCACCTGCAAGTACAACAGAACGTGCCATACTGGTGAGTAGTTTGGCCAGGGGTAGGGGAAGCCATCCCAGGAACAAACTAGGGCACAGAGGGGTTACGGACAAAGCTAATCTACCTACTTTTTGGTGGAGTTTAGAGAGAAACTTAGTAGGAATCTCCTCAAAGGGTAAGAGGGAGCCTGGGACCAGCCCGAGTCAGCTTAGTTGTACAGCATTCCTCAGCCTCATTCCACAGAGGAAACCTGTACTAAAAACGTGCCACCCAGAGGTACGTGGTAAGCCCAAGGCACCCACGTAAAACTTCCGGGTGGGCAGGGGTGACCCTGCAGTGAAGCTATGCTGCAGGAATTCCACCACGGTGCCAATTGGAAGGTAACTGAGTTTGGCTGCTTCTCACTGCTCCAGGAAGAGAAAGTTCCACCTCAGGGTGAACGGTTTCTTGGTAGTGGGGGCTTTGGAGGGGAGAGTGGTCTCAGCAACTTGAGAGTACAGAAACTATGCGCTGGACCCCCTCGGAGGCCAAGCCACAAAAACAGAGTTCTGGGCAGGGAAAGTGTGCCTGGGACAGAGGATATTTTTCCTGGGCCTCGACCCTTGCCTCAAGCCTACTCGCACATTCTGGGTACCTGGGATGTAAACTGCTCCAGAAAAGAAAGGAAGGAAAGGAGCAGTCCCCTCTGGGACCGAAGGGGGATTTCGTCACACTAGTTTACATAGTAAGCATAGTTTACATACATTCAGCGCAAGTTCTCCTGAAAGGGAACCATTTTGTGCTTGCTGAGTCTCTTCACTGTAAAGAGATCATGTAACATTAATTGATGTGTAATATGACTCTCTTGCCACATTAGTGCACTAATTGCTTTCAGAGGCATTTAAGAAAAAGGTGTTTTTCTGACTAGTGTCATTTCAGTTGAAAAATCATTGGAGATTCCGTAATGGTGAGGACCAAAAGGAAAATAATTATCTTCTCGTTTAAAAGCTAATTATAAAAAAACCACTGGTTTAAGCACACCAGCCACACACAACCTAGCCCAGGGGTGGGCAAACTATTTGTCTCGCGGGCCACATTGGTTTCTTAAAATTGACAGAGGGGCCGGGATTGTTGACGGGGGGGGGGGGATGGTTTGGGGCAAATCCATGACTTTAATATACGAGCGCAAAACTGATGTTTGTGTGCGCGTAAATTAAATCCGCGAGCGGAAAACAGAGCTACACGGGTACGCAAGCTCAAAAATAAAAAACAACAAAAATAACTCACTGCTCTTGACTTTTGTAACTTTAATAAATTCAGATATTTTTAATATATAGTGAAGACAAAACAGCGGAAAACAGAGCTACACGGGTACGCAAGCTCAAAAATAAAAAACAATAAAAATAACTCACTGCTCTTGACTTTTGTAACTTTAATAAATTCAGATATTTTTAATATATAGTGAAGACAATTCAAAGCTATTTTACATTTGATTATTTTAATCAAATTAGCTGAGAGTAATTTCTGGTTCTACCTGAAAAACACTACTGTGTTTGTTCTTCTGAGCCCTGATGAAGGAACACTAAATACATACTGTTTTATTGAATGAAAGATAAAATATGACAACAGAAGCATGAAAATAACTGAGGGAAATATATATAGAGCGTGCCCGTATGACGTCACGCGCACCGTCGCCGCCATAATGGGGGACAAGTAGAGCTGGATACAGCGCGCACCGAATGTTAATCATGTTGTGAAAGTCATATTTTAGGCTGCCTAAGGTAATAACACACCAAGGTGATCGTACACAACAGCTGTCAAAGGCCAGACGTGAGAAATGCAAACAGTCGAACACATGTTGAGAGAGTGATTGGCTTAGTAGTCCGTCAGAAATATTCAATGCTATCATCCAGATCTGGACATGCACTATTTGCTTCTTGCCCATCAAAAACCTAATAAAATTAAAGGTGAACAATGTAGATCATGATTAGATCACATGGATGTGCTTTTTTCCGGATCTACAGTGAATAAAAACCCTCGCACGACACACACATAAAGCGCTGCAGTTATCAAGCATTATATCCATGTATATTATGTGCCTGCAAAAAGGCGGTATCCAACAGTTTGCCGATAATATATGTAACAATACCTAACCTCTGTTTGGGGTTTTTGAGTGTATTTTCTGTAGAAAAAAATCATACTTTAATCTTAGCTTTTCATACAGGTGTAGAACATCAATAAACAGCATTTTGCAAGATCTGTTCAGGTAACAAAAGTTTATAAAGATGTTAAATGAAAATATTTTTGGTCCAAACTGTTGGATTAGAAAGTAGGAATGCCTCTATTTTTTTTATAAACTTTATTGCTAATGAAAACCATTTCATCTACCTTGGCAGTTGTTACACATCTGTCATTGATGACACAGGACACTTCTCGCACCCAGACACACACACTAGCTGATTGTAAGCGTCAAGTCCTTTGTAACACTGAAGATCTTCGGCTGTATAAGGATTTGGGGTGAAAACCAGATAGTTGAGAACATTAATGTATGTTGTGTTCTGTAGAAGATTGACGTCCGTAGACCTAGTTACAATTTCATACGGATCCTGTCCCTTTATTAACGCTATTTTTGCCTCGTACCCGTCTCTTTCAAAATTCTCAAGTCCATCTCTATATTTAGTTTGACTCTTACGCTCAATTTTCTCCCTAGATTTACATAAAACATTTTTTTTCTGCGATAACACTGGCTTTAACGTCGCTTCCCCCATGACATTGATTAGAAGTGGTCCCCCAAAATGGCGGCTGTCGTAAAACTACGTCACGATCGGGCACGCTCTATAGGGACATGACCAGAGCAAAGGCAGGATATACTTCCCTCAATTTAAAATATTTATTGACTTCAAAACTGGTGTATGAGCTCTAAGTGTCATGTACATTTTATTCTAACATACACTATGTTTCCTCTTGTATTTGCAGGTCATGTTCTTGAATGCAGCAAATAACAACATAACGTTGACAGCATACAACTTCTTTTCAGAAGGTCGTACCTGTGCATTTACTTATAATAAATGCTAAAAAACTTGTATAAAGTATAGTTTGGTCTTAAATCACTCGACTGGGACACGTGAAATTACAACAAAACAATATTAATACAATTTAATCGACAGAAAAAACATAATATGCAATGTGACTGAATCATATCTTTGCCTCAGCTCTAGATTGACAATCACAGGCGTTCAATCACAACTGACCTCTGGAAAAAAGGGAACTAACCAATGACGTTTGATGTTACTATTACAAGAGCAAGCCCCGCCCCACGACTGACAAAAATAAAAGTGCTCGCGCGAGCAAAAACAGCAGTCGAGAGCGGGCGAATGTTCGCGCGTGCGCAGATTAGATGTCACGCGCGCGTGAGTGATTATAATGAGCTCGCGGGTACCCGTATTTACGTGTAGCTCTTGCGCTCGTTCCTTTTTAACACGGAATTAACGCTATAAAGGGGGGTGTAGAGGGGTTTGCGACACACGCCTACTCTCCACCACACTTTCAGCGCCACTGCCGCTTCGAGCCGCGACAAAGTGACATTACAGCGAAATGTAAAATGAAGGTTTAATATAGGTTCGGCAAGTTCGGCGGGCCGGATTAAAAAGCCCAACGGGCCGGATATGGCCCGCGGGCCGTAGTTTGCCCACCCCTGAGTCCTAGCCCCTTCACCAGCCACCATGCTGCTAAAATTTCATTGCTTCAGTTAATGCCTCACCCTTTGATATTAGCAGAGTAAAGCAAACTGACCAGGTGGTTTCCATGGAGGAGAGGAGATCTTTGTCACGACGACAGCAAATTTAAGAGTGTAAAGTATGTCAAGAGAAAAAGTCAATTGTTTGTTTGCAACCCTTCTTCAAAGCTATACTGGATTGGAATACTTACTCGATACTGCACAGTATATACTTTAAAATGGCTTGTATTGTTATTTGTCAAACTAAACTTTTTCTGTGCTCACTGGAATGGTAGTGAATTCAACATACATTAAAAATTTACAAATATACAATATACTCATTGGTGGTGGTGGAAACTGATGCATTAACTAAAACAAGACAACATAAAGTCCAGACCTGGTCCTCTCTTGTCTTGTCATCACGCCCTCCTTTAATTCTTTCAGAGCTCCTTCATGGGACTTGAAACCAGTGTGCAGCACGGGTGACGCTCATTAACACTCGGGCCACTGGCATTGCACCGTTCCCATGGCTCTTGGGCCCCTGTCTTTCCGGTCTGATTTATACGTGTTTGTGTATGAATGGAAGTCATTGAGATGAAATGTGACCTTTATCCCTTTATCTTGTTGATGTGCCTTTACAACCATGTTAACGAGTTCTGCATTTGTGGTGTTAGTGGCTCTTCAGGGGCAGTTCACCATAGTTTGCTTATTGGATGAGGGGTATTGTGAATTACTCATTGAATATAACAAATAACTGTGTGTCTGATCTATCTTAGGCATTACATTTATCATTTAACATCACAATGGTGATATATTGTTTGGTTTAATCTGTTGTACTTCACATAATCTTAGACAGGATGCAGATGTGTTGTATAACTTCCACGATGAACCATGTTCCCTAAGCCCAATGCAATTAGATTAAATGGGGCACGTAGATGTTTTAGCAGTTTTGTTTGGAAGTAAGGATTGCATGTCTGCAGATGAAGTTAGTGTCTCATTAAAAGCGCTGATCATCTGTAGAGTCCTATTCCGAGTGGTTCATGAATTTGAGTTAGGAGCGGTAATCAAGTAAGTGTCTCCAGTCGCTGTCTCTGGAGAATATCCAGTCATCACTCTGCATGAGAGCCTGAAAGCTTCCTGTGACAATATCAGACTAACACAGGACAATTTCACTCCCAGTAGGGTTTTATGTGTGGGAGTTTATAGAATTTATAGAAATAATACACCAAAACATGAAAATTCTGTCCTAATTTTCTCTTCCTCATGTCATTTCCGAACCCATATGCCATTATTTTTCTCTCTATCTCTCAATACTCATGGTTTTTCAGTAATAATCTCTGTGCTGCTCTTATTGCACGATTGAAAGAAATTGTAATAAATCTCATTGTCTTTGTCTCACGGAGATTAATAAAAATTATGTACTAACAAATGTATGTACTTTATTTTAATGCAGAGTAGGCAGCCGTTTTAACTTCAAACTTTCAAGAAATAATTAGTGTTTTAAAAGTACAGTAATACCTCGGTTTACAAGTGACGAGCATACGAGCAAATCAGTTTACGTGCATGGAAAGTCAAATCGGTGTACAAGCATTGTATCAGTGTGCGAGAAAAATATTCCCTCGTCCACGCAAATTTTTGTGTGGAAAAGATCTAACACAGTGTCGTCGCACGTATTTTTACTGGAAATATCCTAACGACTAATATCCTATCCTCTGGGTCAATATATAATTCAGGGAGTTTTCATGTCCATGAGATTTATCTCGCAAACATGCTTATTAAAATAGTAATTTAAAAGTCTTCAGTGTCCTTCAGTGTCTTTACAAATTACATAGTTAATTATTATGGAAATAATCATTTATTTATAAAAATTTACTAGATATCCCTAAAATGTCAACTAAATAACCGTCCGAAATTAATTACAACCACAATCTCATTACCTAAAAAAAAATTTAAAAACTTATCCAAAAACCGTTTTAATTATATTATTTACATTAAGTTGAGGTAATTGTGAACAATGTGTCTTTTTGGGCAATATGTCACATTTTCAGTAGAAATTGACAAATTGAATGTGTCAGAGAAGTCCCTATCATCATGTTTTCTCAACATTAAGATGGAGAAAATTGTCTTTGCACCAATGTGTAAAATGTGATATGGTGTCATGATAAGCAGCAATGGTAGTGTGATCAGGAGAGCCAGAATTGCAGTATCATCAGAATATTTGTAGTGTTTTGTAATGGGTGAAAGGCTAATACAGTCATTAGTGTAGAGTGTGTAGAGAAAGGGAGAGAGGACACAGCCTTGAGGAGCTCCAGTGATCCTTAAAATGTTAAAGATGATCCTAAATTATTCCAAATAAAAGGTGTTCTAAATGTAATAGAAAATATGTGTTTGTGTGCAGTTTACAGCCAAAAACACACAGCAGTGTTAGTAAATGTAAAGTAAAGAGTGTCAAACTACCATTTCTCTGTCTTGCTTCTTGCTGATATAGCTATTTTAGGTTCTTTTGGAGCGTAAAAAGGGTCCTTAATTTAATCCATAAACTGAATACCATCCTTTCCCAAATCTACAGCCATGAATCTGCCATTGCTCTCAAATCTCCTTTAATCAATTGAATCGCTGTCGGTGTAAATGGGGCTTTAATAGGAACAGAGATGTTTCTTTTAATAGGATGCATGAGTCATTCTTGTTGTCTACATGTTGACGTAAATATGTATTTATATTTGTGCTTGCAGAGGGCCCAGTGATCTGGCGCATGTTGACTTACCCTCCGGCTCGCCGTGCTCTCATTGTGGGTTGTGGACTCCAGATGTTCCAGCAGCTTTCTGGCATCAACACAGTCATGTAAGTCCCCTTCTCTCAATTCTTAGAACAATTCCCAGCTCAATTTTCAGGGTTTTTTGAATCTCAACTCAAGTCTCAAGTCTATCAAGTCTGTAAGAGGCCATTTTGTACAGTGTTTTATCTTTTCACTTTAAAACCAGTAATAATGCCCATCAAGGTTTCTTGGACCAGAGTCATGAACCTACTTAGCTGCCTTGCTGTCTGCCGGACTGATTTGAAACACTCTAAACAACAACTCAACATGCTGAACCATTTGTGCTCTAATGAATTGAGAAAGAGCGACAATTGACTCGGATAGAATTTTACGTTTATGCCATGAAATATTTCCCGCAAATTCATAATGGTATTCTACTCAAAGCTGTTCACATCCTCATACTGGAAATTATGTGCTTATATGCCAACACTATCAATGCCTAAATACATCTGCAGTGGTCAGTAACTTTGTTCAGTTACTGCGGTTGAGTTTAACTTTAACTTTCCTTTTCTTTCTCTGGGCTGGTGAAGTATACATAGATCAGGTAAGACACCCTCTGATCAAATACAAGCGAACCATAGAATAAACCAACAGCAAAACAGCACTCAACAACAAAATGGCAAAGCTGTCAAACATACTCCAAGCTTTCCTCTTCTTTTCTTTTCTCTGGGGTGTCATATATCCCAGACCACAGCGGTTGATTGGTTGTTTCCCCAGTTATATTATTCATGATGGACACTGGAATAGAGCAATAGCATGATCCAAAGAATATAAGATGGCATAAAAAATAGGAAAAATAATAAAAAATAGGAAGAAAACTAACAGCAGAGGGGATAAAAAGTCCTAACTTATAACAACCCGGGAAAGACCTTCAGAATTAAATAGAGGATTTTTTGTACTGTGCCTTTAAAACTGTTATATGTAAATTAATTCATCAAAGTGGGTCAAGCTGCTGAAAAGATACGAAATAGATTATATGAATGTGTATCTGAAAATATCATCAGTATTATGCTGCAATTTCATTTTTCAGTTTAGTTTAACTTATTTGTATACATTCAATAATATGTCTACAAAGTACAATTTACTATCTTGATTACCAATCTTGATTTAAATACAACTTTTTTTTAGTCCACACATAGATGCTCATTTAGGAGGACAGACTGTTTCATAATTGATTCAAAATGTGACTGTGCCTTTAATTCTCATTTTAGCTGAACTTTAATGAATAACTTTCTAAGGTGTGATGTCATGTCTTTTTTGCTCTTTTTTCAGACTATTTTCCAAGCATCATAAACAATCTCAGTAACGTGTGCTGTTGCTAAGCAACCCCTCATGGCAAAATGAGAAGTGCTAATGGGAGGGAGAGGGGAAAATTGTGTGTTTACTTTTTTCTCAGCTGTCATTTTGGATGATGACAGGTCTTGACAGATGGATCCTAAAATGACAATCTTGATCAATCAAACACCTTCATTCTTAGCCTTCTGTCGATGTCAATCAGTCAGGTTAACTTCCCTGTTGCTCAATCAGTAGAGCATTGGTGTTTACAACACCAAGGTCATAGGTTCGATCCCAGGGAAAGCAAGAACTGATATGTTCCTTGAATGTAGTGGAAGTTGCTTTGGATAAATGTGTCTGCCAAATACAATATAAACACATATGAAGTACTGTAAGGTTTAACCTGATGTGCTGTTTCATATTTACCCACAATCCCCTCAGTCATTCCCGCACTGTCAGATGTCAATCCTTTGTACATAGAAAGTCTTGTGGGATGTTACCTGTCAAGCTTAACCTCTGTACACATTATTTTTCAATACATCTCATGGAGCAAATGTCTTGGGGAACATGTGCCAATTTTATGTAAGTCGGAAAAATCGTTTGGTTCAGACAAGCACACATCCAAATCTAACAATGCAATATGCTATTTATGGTTGCCCTTACTGTCAGGGTTCTGTCCCTTCAGTCTGGTTTCCTAGTGTTTTGTTGAACAGAGCTCTGATACTACCCCTTTGTCGTGTCTATATTAGAGCATGTACCTTCGAGTCGCACGCTGTTTTTTCTGTGTGCTTTCATGTGGTTAATGTCGCACACAGTTGGTGATGCGCATCTGCATTGGCTGCGTGTTCATGTCTTGTTGTGTAACCCCGCCTGTCTTGTTCACTTGTTACCCTTGATTATTCCCAGCTGGTTTGGCTTGTTATCCTCCTCATGTGCTCCCTATTCAGTCTCTACGTGTTTATTGTCCGGTGTCGCGTCATTGTCATTTCTCTGTTGTTCCCTGTCGTTAAGTTTCTCTCCATGCCGAGTCCTGTACGGTTCTGCCTGTTTAGTTTAGTGTCTAGTGATGTCTAGCGATGTTGAGTTACGGTTTTCAGTTTTGTTTGTGTTTTTTTAAATATTTTAAAATAAAGACCTATTCACCCGCATCCCTGAGTCCTTGCTACTTCACCTGTGACACTTACACTGTAATTACAGAATCTATTACAGCAGTGGTCCCCAACCCCCGGTCCGCGGCCCGGTGAGCTGCTGCAAAATTATCACACGTTTACCGGTCCGCGGCACAAAAAAGGTTGGGGACCACTGTATTACAGAACACACAAGCTTTTAAAGGGATAGTCAAAAATTTACAACACCCACAAATTTTAATTCTGTCATGATTCACTCACCCTCATGTAGTTCCAAATCCTTACGACTTTCGATCATCTTATGAACACAAATAAAGATCTTTTTGATGAAATCTGAGTTATTTCTATCCCCTCAATTATTCCTGTCCCCTGGCAGCTACACAACTACCACTTTGACGCTTCAAAAAATTCATAAAACTAATCCAATTGAATATCGGTGGTTTAGTTCAAATTTTCTGAAGAGACTTAATTATATGATAAATAGATTGAATTTAGGCTTTTATTATCATAAACATTCATCAACTCACACTTCGGTTATGGTAAACAGAAGCTCAAGCATGTTCGCTTGACGTGAGAACCAATAAGGTTCGATCTTGTGTTATGCAGCACATTTGAGTTTTCGCAAGAACCAATGAGGCTCATTCTTGTGTGTAAACAGGCAGATTTGTGCTTCCACTTGAAGCACTGAGGTAGATTCTCGTAGTACCCAGCACATTTGAGATTCCACAAGTGATTTGTTCTTGTGTGTCAAACAGGTTCAGTTGAGTGTTCAAATCTCTTCAGAAATTTGGACTACACATCTCAATTCATATGGAATATTTTTACAATGTCTTTAACTTTTTGTCAAAATGGTAGTTGCGTAGTTGTAAATGGAGGGATAGAAATCACTCAGATTAGGATTCAGACCGTGAAGGAAAGTCTTATGGGTTGAGGAAATGGTGATGGGTGAATTCTGTCACAAGTCGGTGTGTGGATAAAGTCACAAAGATGAAAGAGTAACATATTTAAAGAATGCCTTTAATTAGTCTTTTAAAGAATAATCTCAGGAGTAGTAGTGGGGGGGGGGGGGGGGTGGAATGGTGAGAAGTCGGAGCCTCCAAGGCAGCACGGGAGCACAGGGGACCATGGTGGATTGGCTTTTGCAGCCATGGCAAGGTGTAACATAGGGTGACTCACAGGCAGAGAGCCAATCGCTAGTCTTTATTAAGAGTGGCCGTACAGGTAGAAGGTCAGGGCAAACAGAGATCATACATAAACGATAATACAGGCAGGGATCACAAAGGCGGGCAGACGGAATCACAATCGTAGTTCAGGCGGTAGTCAAGACAGGCAGATAATCCAGGGAAAGGTCAGGGCAGGCAGATCAGGATCAAAGGCGGGTAACAGCAAAACTGGTAACAGGAAAACAAAACAGGAATATCAATGCTCAGAATGATCACAACAGAAAATTGTGACTTCGCAGTTTGTGTATGGGTGAAGGAGTCTTTTATAGTTCATATGATGGACAACAGCTGGTGTGACAAACAGTCACAATTGTGTCCAGCTGGTGTGTGCAATCAGTCCAATGTGTGGGTTTCTGGGAAATGTAGTGTGTAGTGTAGTGTCAGTATATATGTGAGCTCCCTCTGGTGGTCAGAGAGGGGGGCGCAGAGCTCATATTCATAACACAAGGGAACTGGATAACAGGTCGTCCTGCTCGGCCATGATGAAGGAACTGGAGAACAGGTCAGCCTCCTTGACCATGCCAAGGGATTGTGAGTGTATAGCCCCCCTGAATGTATTGGAGAGACCTATTGGTAAGTGTCCTGCCCACACACACAAATGTATATTACATATTTGTTAGCCCTGCAGTCATCTCTGGTACGAGAGGAGGCACTAGGTGAAGCTCTGGGACACAAGAAACTGTAGAAGTTGTGTATATGACCCACACACACATTAATGCTGTGGCCATCACGGCCCATTGAGCCATTGACAGGCATTGAGGTGGAACCCTCAAGGCAAGAGGTGGAACCCTCAAGGCAAGGCATTGAGGTGGAACCCTCAAGGGAGGACCAAGAAACACCTGGTGACGCAAATTTGAGGCAGATATGACTAAGATGGGTTACAACTGGAGTTAGTTGGAGGGAATGGCACAGGACAAAAGCTTGTGGCGATCTTTTGTGGACGGCCTTATACCCTTACAGGGGTGACGGGCAAAAGTAAGTAAGCATCACGGCCCATGCTACCTCTTTGGAAGACCACATGTGGGCTTGTCTCGCTGAAGAAAATTTGGGGGCTTGTCTTGCTAGAGCAGACTGGAAGAATTGTCTTGCTAGAGCAGACTGGGGAACTTGACTCGATGGAGCTGACTGGGTGGAAGTACATGGGTCAACTAGTTTCTAGATGGTATGACACAACAGCTGGGAATGTACTCTACTTACCTGACAACAAAATTAGAACCGTTTAGAAAGAGGACATAATTAATGAAGTCAGGTATAGGTTCGTGGAAAATCCTCAGGAAAAAGGATTTGGAAGTGTTTGGAATCCAGTCCAGTCCATGTAGTGTTACCCCAGCTCACCAAATGGGCCAGCTCCAGGAACTCCTCAACAAAATCCACCAGTGGCCATCCAATTTGGCAGAGGGAGAGAAGGAGATCATCCTCAGCCAGCTTTCTCCTTTCTGCTAGTTCCTTCCTTGATGTTTTAGCTTCATGGTCCAATCTTCTGTCATGGGTCGTTGTGTGGATGAAATCACAAAAGAGTGACACAAAAATTGTCTTTTAATGAATAAACTCAGCAGTTGTAGCAAGACATAACATTGACCAACTTAACACTAACAAATAATGCAACGAGAGTGGAAAAACACAAGGAATATATACACAGGGATATGGAAACAAGACAAACGAGACATATGATTGATGATGAGACAGATGACGACAATGATGATGGATGAGCACTTCTTTTACTTCCTGGAAAAAAGAAAGTAAACACACAAACAGGATGACAGGTCTGACAGTTCTGTGAAAAAATACCATAGACAGATGTAATGGGTCACCAATAGTAATGACTAATGAAAAGAAGATACAAGTTGTTCAGAAACACCAGAAAATAATTGCACATTTTTTTTAGAAAAAAAGCAGCATCTTCACTGGCTTAATATATCTGAACACAACGACAATACAATTGTTTTATCAGTGACAAGCAACCCCTCCTGATGGACAGACCCCTGTGTAGGCTGAAGCATTGGCTATGATGCCGGAGTAATTAGCTTGTGCTAATGCTTCCTTCCAATCAGACATTGAATAAATCTGCTTTCCTACAAACAGCGTTCTCTACCCTCACTCCACTCCCAAGCCATTATTCACACACCTTAATTGATAATTAATGTGTTATTTAGTATAGAACATTGTTGTTAAATGCTAATACTAGAATACTACTATTTAAAGAAATCTCAAGGGCTGCAGAGTAATCAGTTTTGCTGATGTTGGGTTGTCATTGGTTTCTGAAATGGCATCCTGTATGTGTATGTGTGTGTAGCAACTGAGCCTCATCTGTGCCTGGATAAAATGATTAGATTAATCCCTGTTGCTGAAACAGGCAGAACAATCTGGAATCTCTGTGTTTTAATAAAGACGGATGCTCATCAGAGCATCAGTGCTCATCAGAACTAGTGGTCATCAGAAATACAAATTGGTTCAAGTGAAACATTGTTGGCCTGTTTTTAATCTTCCTGGCACACTATGACTTGTTCCTTGGGTTTGTGACTGTGTTGGCAGCACTGGCCTTTGGCACTCTGTGTTTTTTTATTTGCATGGAGTTGTGCATGATTCATAATTACCAGCCGTGAACCTCCCACAGTCTGTTCACTGACCGGACAAACAAAAAATGGCTAGAGCTTTTTGAAAACGACAAGATCTGATCTGGAGTGCGTTTCCTAAAAGCATTTTAATCAGCTATGGTTTCAAGATCCATCATTACCAATGTAGTTTATCGTTTCAGCATTTCCTAAATCCATAGTTCCAGTGAATCATTTGTAAATATTATTGCAGTGATTGGAACTACAGCTCCATTGAATGTGGAATCCAGGATGAATCAAATATCAAATGAAGCAAAATGTCATGAAGGAAAAATAAGGTGAAGTAGTCCTCAGATGCATTGTTCTTTAAAAAATGAAATGGAGATAGCTTTTGACTGAAGAAACCACATGTATACAGGAGTAAACCGTTCACAAAATACATATTGCATGGTAACATGATTAAATGACTGGCTTTGTGCAGTTCATGTAAATTAACTATAACAAGTGACATTGCCTGTGATTTTAAATTGGTTAATTAGCAAGTTCTTAACCAGGCCACCTGCATGTGATGTCAATAAATGCAGTCCTAATTTGTGGAACCAACATGGTTCAAACGATGGAGGTTCAACCTTAATTTACAAGTTACTTAATTTCCATGGAAACAGACTAGCACATTTCTCAAACAATGCTTCATGGTTGGTGGTTAAGCAGCGAGCTTTGATGTTATATGGGAAATGCACCCTCGATCGTCTGCCATTTGTGCAATTTCTTGAAGGACAATGAGAAAAAGTGTAGTTTTTACAATTTGTCAAGCTGCCACAATTAATGTTGGGCTTTCAAAGAAGATCAAGTTTGTAAGGTTAATTGCATTAAACTTTTGAAAATGTTCAGATGTTTTTGAAGATTTGCCACCTACAGTTCAACTTAACTTGACACTATTCGTGCTAGTTTAACATCTTTATGTTGCTTGTAATAAGTGATGCTTAATATAGAATGCACCATATTAGTCATATTTCCTTGAGGCACATTGTCGTCTGTTTGCACATTCCTCTTTGTCTTCTCTTTGGATTTACTTGCCCTTAAAATATATTTTGTAAATGCATATTACAGATCTTATTGTGAATGAGTCATGCATGTATACGATTTTCTTTTGACTTTGCAAGGTTTAATAACTCAATTTAGTTATTTTCTCTAGTACTAGAGGATTTCTCCAGTCATTTGGTCTGCTTAAATCCTGCCCCTCCACAATTGGCTGCAAGCTTGCTACTTTAATTTCTTTGCAACATTCATTATTACAACATATTGTGATCAATGCAATTTGCTTCAGCCATGATCATTAAATTCACATGTTTTTGATGTTCGTCCTTGGGTGCAGATCAGTGTGTGAGTATAATACCGTATACCATCTGAGCACTTTAAAATGTTCATTAATTTCATTATTGAAATAGGTTAGTCCCCATGTGATTGTTTCTCTATTTCTCTGTCTGACTCTTGTCTTATCTGTTTTTCTCTCCTCTTGCTTCAGCGCTGTTCAAATCCACAGTACCATAACTGCTCTCAGCCTGTTCTCCATTACATCCCCTCACTCCTGTTACATTACGCTTATCATGAAGATGGATGGTGTCTGGGATTCAAACAAACACAGACAAGCACACTGAGTTACACTGTGTGCAAAACCATTTCAGAATGCTCATTTATAAAATAAAATAATTTTTTTCTATTTTTTTCATAGAAAAAAAATTATGAAAATTAGTTATTTTAAGATTATGATAAATGTTTATATAACTGTGGGAAAGAAGATGGGGTCTGCTTTAGCTGAGGCTTGTGGAAGTTTATTAAAGTCAACAAAATAATGAATCAAAGTCTCTGGGTTTGCACTCTGGCGGACTGGTGGAACTGGCGGACTGGAGAAGGTCCTTCTCCTCCTCCTCCGATTGCGGAGGTAACGAGCTGGCTCTGGGACAGCGGCCTCCGGGCTGGCAGCTGGCTCTGGGACAGTGGCCTCCAAGCCGGCAGCGGGCTCCGGGAAGACGGCCTCCGGGCCGGCAGGCTCCGGAAATAGTCCAAATCCTCCAGCTCCGCCATTCCCTCCCCACTGAGGGGCTCGTCCAACGCACAATTAAACAGGTCTTTTAGGGTAGCATCATTATAGCCCAGCCCGGCAGCAGCGTGGCTGAACTCCCGGGCAAAAACTCTCACTTCTGCTCCTTGTTGGTGGAGGGAGTGCAGTTTCCTGACTTGCAGCCCCCGTAGAAAGTGCGGACTGGAGAATATGGTGGGCGGTGATGGAACGGAAATTACCGTATTTTTCGCCGCATAAGACGCATTTTTTCTTCCCCAAAACTGGGGGGAAAAAGTTGGTGAATTCTATCCAACGAATATAAAGAATCCGCGGAGCGCGGCCACGGCCGTAGCCGTGGTGATGACGAGTGGTGATGACGAGTGGAGATGACGTTCGGCGCTCACGCTTCACTTTCTGTGAGTCACACTTCTTTCTCTTGGTTTAGTTTCACTTCTCTCAGTTGCACTTGTGAGCCACGTTCTCTGTTTCCATGTTGACTCGCGTCTCACCAGATGTTGTACGGAAATCTGACTCCCCAGACAAATCTCACTCCCCTACGCGCGCGCATTAATACGCGCTGCATCGAGGTGAACGCACTTCCTTGAGCATATTCGCCTACAAACCGACTTTTACGCTTACATAAGCAGAAAATGAAATATTACAGTTATAATGAAGTATAGTAGGCCTATGGGTTTACCAGGGGGAGTCAGATTTTCACAGCAGAAAAATACACCTGTGAAAATCTCACTCCCGTCCCTAAATCTGGCTTAAAAGGTCACAAACTTAACATTTATTTTATTATCTCATTATGGTATGGACATTCTTTGCTCAAAAGCATTTGGTTGAAGCAATTATAGTATGGGTTTACCAGGGGGAGTCAAATTTTTACAGCAAAAAAAAATAACTCACCATATTATCTTATTGTCTGATTATATGGTGAGTCTGTGAGCTTTTAAACCAGAGTTAGTGAGGGGAGTGAGATTTGTCCGGGGAGTCAGATTTCGGTACAACACCCCACTATTGGAGTTTGAATAAAAACATTACAGCCTTATTTTTGTTACTTTCACTGTTTACTGATTTTACTGACTGTTAATGAGAGTAAAGATAGTTCTTAATATGTTACATGGTTGGCATAAAATTGTTTTATGTTTTTTGTGCTGTTAACTTTATACAGTTGATATAAAATATTTTACTACAGTATTTGGTTCAGAAGCTTTTTTTTCTAGAGTTTCCTCCTTTAGAATTGGGTGCGTCTTATGTTCCGGAGCGTCTTATATGGCGAAAAATACGGTATTTATTTTTACAAAGAAATAAACACTGACATAACAAATGAAACACCCACGAGGGGGAAAACACTAAGAAAGACAATAACCACATACTACGAGCCAAAAAAAGGACCACAGGCTGGAATGACATCAGGACAATAAACAGGCAGGAACCATTGACAACGATACGACAAAGGACAGCAAACACACCAGGATTAAATAGGGCACACATGAGGAAGGTAACGAGTAGACAGCTGGGATAAATTAAGGGAAATGATGGAACAAGATGGGCAGAGTTTACAATCACAACAAAGACCAAATGAACTTCCAAATCATGGTTTTCAACGTGCGATTAAATCCCTCCACCAATCTATCTGTTTGCGGATGATAGACGCTGGTGCAAACTGACTTAATGCCCAACAATTTATAAAGCTTGTGTAAGGTCCGTGACATGAACAGTGCCCTGATCAGTGAGAATCTCTTTCACGATTCCCACTTGGGAGATTATTCGAAACAGTGCATCCGCAAAACATTTTTTGCCTCAATGCTGCTTGGGGTGACTGCCTCTGGGTATTGGGTTGCATAGCCCACTACCACTAATGCAAATCTATGACCCCACGCAGATCGTTCTAATTGACCGATGAGGTCCAAACCAATTATTTCCTGGTGAGACGCAGGGGGCGCAGTAGCGCTTTTGAGGTGGCCGGTGGATTCACCAGCTGACATTTACGACAAGCGGCACAACCATCTGTGAAAATTCTCGTGAGTGCCCTACCAAAAAAAACAGGTCATGAGACGATCTAGAGTTGCCGCCAGTCCCAGGCAGCCTACCATCATATTGCAATGAGGCACCTGGAAAAGTATTTCCCGACAGCTTTTAGGTACTAATAACTGGGTTGTATCGTGCTTTATGCGTCTTGGGTCACTCGGTACAATCTGTCTTTGATTATAGCAAAATATGGGTAGGAGGGCGGCCGCGCCCGCTGGAGAAGCTGACAATCGATGGAATGAACCCGTTCGAATGCATGTTTTAGCGACTCATCCTGGGACTGCTCCTGGGGAAAATCATCGCGCTCAGGGAGGATCAGCCTCTCATGCTCCGTTCCCCTGAAGCAGACCCCAGACGTTCCGGTTCAACATCACCGCTCCCCTCCCATTTTTTGTCTGCCCCAAGAAGACATTCACGCATAAATGCCCTAATAACTGACTGAATGCTGGCCAATTGGTTCCCAGAATCAGTGGATGTTGGAGGTGCGGGTTAACTGCTGAAACAGCTTGCGGTCCTCCTGCTGTGCCTGAACAACGGCTCGGAAACAGCTACCCTGATTCTCCCTCATTTCTAGGGTTTCTGATGGTGTTGCTGGTGGAGTCCCGCAAGCGACTGAATCACCTCCTCAAATGGTGTACCTGACGGGGACTGCATGATGGCGGCGGCAGTCTTCTTCCCGGTTTTTGGCACCAGTGTAGCAAAGTTCCGTGTATGGGAAAGAAGAAGACGGGGTCTGCTTTAGCTGAGGCTCGGGGAAGTTTATTAAAGTCAACAAAATAGCAAATCCAAGATCTGAAATAGTGCTGCCAATCAAAGTCTCTGGGTTTGTACAAGGTCATAGCCTTGTGTCGTGTCTCTTGCCCCCCAAGCCTCAGTCGAGATCTCTCTCGCTCTTCTTCCGCTCCCGTGCTGCTGTTATACGGTCTCTCCACGCTAGTTATTGCAACGAGACACAGGTGTTTGCCATTGTGCACTTGAGCTACTTACTCCCGCACGTCTCCTGTCTCTCTCTCCCGCTACAGACTCTGCTGAGCCACGCCCCCTCACCACAAAACATTCTTCTTAAGGTTTAAAAAGGCAACCTATATGTTTCTTGCCATTTATATATTGTGAACCTCATTAATGGGTTATTACACCTAAAAATTAAAATTCTGTCATTATTTACTCAAAACCATGCCGTTCCAAACAAATAAGACTTTTCTTATCTCTTAAAATCTCTACAAACCCCCACCCGTTTAAAACCAATGAAGTTAACCACATTGTAAAAATAAATATTACAGATTGGTGATGGACTGTTTAGAAACCACCACCTAGAAACCTCCAGAAATAAACTTCGTGTAATCATCCTAAAAAAAACCCCCAAAAAATAGATTTGTGTTTACTATTACAGTGGAGTTCTGTTATGTCGACGGCCTCGGGGGTTACAAAAAAGCGTTGAGATAACCGTTTAGCGAGATAACCTATACCCAATATATCTATGCATTAGATGAAGCAATCGGCATGCTATAAAAATTTACATACACTGTATATGTTGGGTAACAACAAAAGGCATATGTGCGCCAACTAACAGCAGAGATTTAACAGTATACAATAAAAAATACCTTCAATTCTCGATACAAACCTTTAATTATATTCTCCAACATTGCAAACACAATTTCACTCACAGCGTAAACAGTCATAACAAATTTGTGAGGTCATCACGCTGTACTAGATTGCATACTTTCTTGCGTTCTGCCTAATGTGCTTTCTTAACAAATATGTCTTTTAATAACCTCTCTTCAATCCGTAGCAGCGCTGAGCAGACCTCGTGTCAGAAACAGGGATGTTTTTGTGTGTGTGCGTGCGTGCGTGCGTGCGTGTATGTGTGTATGTGCGCACGCGTGTTCGTGCGTGCGCGTTGTGTGGCTGTACTAGATTGCATACTTTCTTTTTCTGTCTAACAAGTATGCCCACATATTATCACCAATAAACGGCTTTAACTAGTCTTGGAATTCAGGGTTTGATTTTCACTCCTTCCTGTATTTTTGGGTGTACAGTTTTGACTGAGACATGATAAACAAGCCAGCTAGTTAGCTTTCGTCACAGACAGGCCCACACACACAGTGGACGAGAGTACGTGACTGAGGCTGTGTGAGTCAAACAAATGCAGCAATTTGTATTTGTGCAGTGATTTATTTTTTGGACAAAGAACATTTGACATCCCGTACTGCCAATGCGTAATCAGCCAGTTGTGGCTTGCCGGACACGTGCGATTCATTTGCACGTGGAGGAGTGAATATCTGCTCTGCCTGCATCTGGGAGGATCTGCTGCGTGCAACACAAACTCAGCGCATGCGCAGTGAACTCTCAGTCACGAGATAACCATGTGAAGTGGCAAATTTGTCCCTCTTTTGTGCTCGAGATACTAGTATTCGGCAACATAACAGAATCAACATAACCCACCAGAAAATACTGAGACAAATAGGGAGTTTGTGTCATGGTTCTGTCTCTGTTTCCAGTGTTCTAGTGGACAGAACCATAGCACTGCTCTCTCTCCTGTGTGTTTGTGTATCGTTAGTGTCTGCCCCGCCTCCTTGTTTCCCATAATCATTCCCGGCTGTTTCTCATCACTACCTTCCCTCATGTGCCCTATTTAATCCCGGTGTGTTTGCTGTCCTGTCTGGTGTTGTTGTCTTGCCTTGCCTTGTTTTATGGTTTAGTTTGGATCTTGTTTATGTTATGTTTTCTCCCCTCGTGGGTGTTTCTTTTGTTATGTTCAGAGTTTGTTTCTTTTGTTAATAAATATTCTACCCACCAGCACTTGAGTCCTTTTCCCTTGACCGTGATACTCAAGATCATACTCCCTCACAAGTCTGTCACAAACTCTTATTTTAATGGATTCTGGAGCTTTGGACTGTGCATTTGGACTCTGGAGCCTTGACACAAACCTGATCCTCTTCATCTCTTATCTGGCCTCAGTCTTGATTTGGTCTCTTACTTTGAACTTGCATCTGAATCTTGTTAAATATGGTCTTGTCTATGATACTAGGGTGGATCACAGCATTTGGGATCCACCCAGACTGGATGGATAAAACTGAGGGGAGCGGCTTGGGTAAAAAACTACTTCTCCACTGCAGTTCAGTTCACATGTGTCTACCTTGTGGGTGAGCCTAAATATTTAAGGTGTCAGTTCGGTTATAGAATACAGTTGTTTCTCTGAAACAGCAGTGGTACTAGCTTTCTAGTGATGTATGATTATACCTACTATATAATTAATCTCACACACACAAAGGTTAGTCATCGTGACATTCTGTGAAATCACGACCCAGTGTTGGTGTTGTTGAGGTTTTAGTCATTATAATGCTGCCTCTGAGGCCTTAGTGTATACAAGAAAGACAAATGGCTGTTGAACTCTCACTTTTCTCTCGGTGGAGTGTGGTCGCAGTAAGACCTTTGAAGAAACCTCATAACTTAAATGTCAGAGTGTGGTGTGTTTGCCTTCAGCGAGAGTGTCTTATGAGTGTTTGTTATCTGGCAACTTCCGTATTGCTGAAATGGTTGGGTGTTTAAACTAATGATGTAATGATGTAGTCATTTTATTCACATGTAAAAATTGGTTATCTCATGTAAATATTGGTTATACTGTAGTAACATTTAAACTAATCACATGATAAACACCAAAAAGTGTGAAATTTTTGTTTTGTGCCAAAACAGTCATTAAGTTTTGACCACCATTTTTCAGCCTTTCTGTAATCCAGATCTAATTTGACTTGTTTTGCTACTGTATATTTAAGAGTTATATATGTAAAAGATGAGGCCTTTTTTCAAAGATTGTGATAAAGATTTACGAAATGGTCCATACCGAGCTGCTTCAATTAGGAATATGTCCCGGGGTGTGTTTCCTGTACAACAACATATCTCGCTGCCTAACTACTATAGTCTGATGCATCGTCAAAGTAGTTAGTCTTGACTATTTACCGAAACAAAATTGTCACAGTTTTGTTGTTCAGCCACGTTGGTTAATGACGCAACAGAGGTGGTTTGTAATAATTTACTTAAATCTTTTTGTAGATTGAATTAAGGCTAGATTTTTCTCCATTGCTCAATTAAATCATAGGTTCCTTATTGTGTACTAGAGCACACTCTTCAAAAACGGTGATTTAAAACTCTTGACAAACTAAAAGGTGTGAATGACATTTGAATATGTATTTGAAAAATGAAAGACTATTGAACTATTGAACCCTAATCCTAACACAAATCTAATTGTACTCAAGATATGGATTTATTAAGTCCACATGTCCTACAAACAAGAAACTTTGCTTCCAACGGCAGGTCGAGAGTTGTCGTTCAGACCACACGACTTTGCAATGCTGTTACGAATGTTCGTTGGAACTATGCTTTCGGGAAACGCTGACTCATTGAACTGTGCTGATAGTGATGGAACTTGCGACCATAAATGGCTAACAATGCTTTTTGGAACGGCACCCCTGTTAGGCTAACTAATCAATTTGTTTTCCAACAACTGAATAATCAATTAGCGAGGCATTTGCAGAAAGGTAGAATTAAATATTAAATTAAATATTGAAGATGCACAACTTTTTCAGAGACTCTTCGTGTACTAATAGTAAAGTGTTTCAGTGCTTTGTGATTTCTATACAAATTTACCTTTTTCAAAACTGTGGCTCCAAGCATTCAGATTTTTGAAATCATTTTGCCTGTTGGTTTGTTGAATAACTATGTTACCCAACTGAAGGGATAAACTTAGCATCCATATCTTGTATTCTGGTATACATGGTTCTGCCATAAGACAGACTAGTCAGTTATGAAAATAGGCAATTTTGTACATTCCTACTTCAAACTCAAAACATTTTTTACCTCACCATTAGGGTTGGACAAAGTCATTTAACTACTCATATTTGCAATTCCTCTAAATGATTTTTGAAATGTATTTAGGTTTTACAACAATTTACAACAGTTCACAATTCAGTTCTTGATTCATGGAGCATGACACGGCAGATTAAAAAGACTGGCAGTTCAGTAAGTGAATCAGATTAATTAGGAATCTGCTCCAACTGATTAATAAGTGTAAGTGATTCACCAACACAAATGAATTAATATGAAAAGGAGTGGCTGTTTAGTTATTCAGTAAGAATCAAACTAGGATATTATGCGTGTTTTTGATTCACTCAGAAGAGTCACTTGTAGAATGTTTAGGACAGTGTTTCATCTGCATCTGTGCTCAAATGTATTCATCTGTCTCACATCAGATAAAGTCAATGTTGTAGCTTAGTTTCAGATCTTCACAGAGAGAAATTGAATAAAGTTTTTTCTCAAAATATATATATTTTTTTTTATTCTTCTTGACATGGTTCTTTCAAATGAGATCCTGTCTACACGTTGACCACACCAGTCTTTATCTCTACCAAACACTCAGCAATTACCTCTTCTATCTACATCAGAACCCTCCCCCCATCCCTTGCACACAGTCTGACATCTCTGTTGATTCCTTGACTCACATCAAGTAATCTGATGTGAATTTGTCATGCAGGGTTATGTTGAGAGCTCTTCAAACAGTTGCTATTTTCAGACAAGAATCCATCTTACACCTTGGCATGACTCTATATGAGTCCATATTTGAGTTCATTCGTGAGACAAGGCATTTGTAGGAAAGTTAGCGGCACTGTAGATAATACAAAGCCATGACTTCGTTAGCATTCTCATAATTCTGAAAGTCAATCTGTCTTTTTCTTTTTTACAGCTTCACTGAGAATCTTTTGGCATCAAGGATCCAGCTTACTTACGCTATAAAAGCCAAGAAACAGCTTTCTATTTTGGTTTTAAAACCTGACTATAGTGATTTTACTTCAGCTTGTAATGGACATATGTTGTTGAAATTATCACATTTATTTTGTGATAAATAGATCATTTTCATATATATATATATATATATATAGAAAGAGGGAGAAAGGAGGAGGCAGGGCCCTGAGCAGAAGAACAGCTGGTCGATCCTACGCCACAGGGAGACCTTGTGGACATAGGGGTCCACTGCTCACACTGGATAGACCTTGTTCTTAAGTCCTGGCCATAATCACCAAAGGGGGAGAGGGGAGGATGCCTGTAGTACAGAACATGTCACAAGCTCCTGTTGGTGAGTGGTTTGGCCTGGTTAGGTGAATCCATCCCAGGCACAAACTAAGGCATGAAGGGTCTACAGAAGATACTGTAGACCCTCTAACTCCTTTTTTTGTGGAAAGAAAGATGAGAGTCTTTAGAGAGAGAAACTTAGTGGGAATCTCCTCAAAGAGTAAAAGGGGCCTGGGACCAGCCCAGTGGGACAGGTCACGAGCTGGCTTAGTTGTACTGCAGGCCTCAGCCTCAAAGTGCCATGGAAGAAACCTGTGCCAAAGACGTGCCACCCGGAGGTACGTGGTAAGCCGAAGGCAGCCGTGTATAGCTTCTGGGGTAGGTGGGGATAACCCTGCAGTGAAGCTATCCTGCAGGAACTCCAGCACGGTGCCAACTGGAAGGTAATTGAGTTTGGCTGCTTTTCACTGCCCCAGGAAGTGAAAGTTCCACTTCAGGGTGTACGGTTTCCTTGTGGTGGAGAGGCGAGTGGTCTCAACAACGTCCGGTGAGAGACCAGAAACTATACGCAAGGCCCCCTTGGAGGCCAAGTCTTTCTCATAGCCTTCTTAGCGAAGAGGACCACCCTGGTCTAGGTCCCCTAGTAACACAAAAACAACCGACACAGGCCACGTCCACACAAAGCAGGTGTAGCATTCCCTATCTGATCATTTCTTTCCTCGTTCTAAAAAAAAATTCCAGAAACACAGCGTCGTCTCAAGAAATATCAGCATACACACGAAACCACTAAAACTGACTGAAAACGGTGTAGTATATATGCCAGACCAGTATGGGGCGCTGTAATTCTGCCACACTATACACGGAGAAGAAGACTTTGAACATGTGCATAATCTTGCACGCTGTATACGAACCAAGAAGAAGACGACGAAGATAGCAAATTCAACAACTTCAAGAGCAAGATTATTTTGCTGTGATAAAGCTAGTAGGCTTAGTAGCTTCTGCAGCACGAACACAATCATGTAGTCATGTAAACCACAAATAGTGGTTTCAGTCTCCCAAAACGGCGGATCCGTGTGGACGAAACGCCAATACGATAAAAAAAATTATACATATACAGTGATGCGCGTCTCCGTGTGGACGGGCCCACAGAGACTCAAAGCTGCTGCTTCCTGTAACGGACTCGGCCACGCCCCCGGCACCAGGCTCCCCCTACACTCCGCCCACACGCTCCTCATCACCGGAGTACTAGCACCTGTTCCCAATCACCCCTGCACCTTAAAACACTCACGCTGCTGTCACTCTGTGTCTGATCTCATCAGAGATACCTGGACTCACTCGTGCCACACGAACTTATTGAACCTTTGTACCTTACCGTCTGTTGATCTCCTTGAAAGACTCTCTCCGTGATTCCACCTGTTGATCCACCGGTATCATCTCCATTCAGCAACCCAGATAAGCATTACCATCTCCGTGATCTTCGTGTTATTTCCATGTGCCTAGTTCATTGCCTTCCTGCTGCGTGACCTGCTGTTATAAATAAACCTGTTTGTCACTTACCTGTCTTGTGTGAGTCTCAGCATGACAGAAGATCAGACCACTCAGCAGGCCGCGGCGGGAGTGGCCGATCAGCCATCACTCAACCCGGTTACCATTCCCGATATCACAAGAGCAATTCACATGGCACTGCAAGAGGGAACCACTTCCGCATCTGCCTCAGCCAGTCCCATGGCCAAACCTGCGCCCTACGCAGGTGAGGCGGAGAAATGCAACGGGTTCCTACTTCAATGCTCCCTCTACTTTGAGTTGAATTCCCGCCAGTTCGAGTCAGAACGAGCTAAAATCGCCTTCCTGATATCTCTTCTCACCGGACACGCTCTTCAATGGGCGGAAGCAATCTGGTCGACTGGCGGGCCCGTTATTCAATCCCTGGAGAACTTTGTGACACATTTCAGAGAAGTGTTCAGCCGATCTGCGGGGTCGCTTTCGTCACATGACCAACTGCTGCGAATTCAACAAGGATCGCAAACCATACATGAGTACACCCTGAGATTCCGCACTCTGGCGGCTACTAGCGGCTGGAATGAAGCCGCCCTAACAGCCGCCTTCCGCCAAGGTTTGACACCGCAGATCCGCACTCACCTAGTCACCTATGGCGAGAATGTGGGGCTTGAAAACCTCATATATCGCGCTACCCTCGTCTCACAGAATCTAGCTGCCTGTTCTGTTCCAATGACCCCGTTGCATTTCCCGTCTCCTCCGGGGGAGCACCAGCCTCCAGCACCAGAGCCTATGCAAGTCGACCATCTACGCCTATCACCCACTGAGAGAGAGCGACGTATGCGTATGCACCTATGCTTGTATTGTGGAGGTCAGGGCCACTATCGTTACAACTGCCCTGTCCGACCTCCACGCCCAGCGGTGAGTACCATCCATACGAAACCCTCCGTCATGATACTGCCTAACACTGATGTTCTGGTAACCTCTGCCTATCATTCCCTTCCAGCCAAAGCCCTGATCGACTCTGGAGCCGCCGGAAACTTCATTTCTGACATATTTCTCCACAAACTACAAGCCTCCAAAAAACTTCTGGACCTTCCTTACCGGGCTCACTCCATCTTGGGAAAACCGCTGGGCCGCGGGTGCATACGCTACGCCTCGGAAGAGCTAACCCTCAGTGTGGGCTGTCTCCATCGGGAAGACATCTCCTTTCTGGTGCTGGAGGGCTCTACGGTTGACCTCATCCTGGGACGCCCGTGGCTCATCACCCATTCCCCGAAAATCTGTTGGAGGTCAGGAGAAGTATTACGGTGGAGCGTCCAGTGTTTTTCTAAATGTCTCTCTGCAGTACTCAAGCCCCAAGAGAAGAATTCCCCTCCCGAGTTACTATCACCGGTTGCCCTGGCGGCTACGACCATCGAGAGTCCATCAGCGGGCATCTCAACTGACCTCCCTGAACAATACCGGGCGTTCCAGGATGTCTTCAGTCTTCAGATGGCAACCCAACTACCACCACATCGGCCATGGGACTGTGCCATCGACCTGCTGCCTGGGTCCACCTTTCCCAAGGGACGCGTCTACCCCCTGTCCATCCCGGAGCATCAGGCCATGGAGGAGTACGTACAGGAGGCCCTCAAGCAGAACTACATCCGACCATCTACCTCCCCTGCCGCTGCCAGCTTCTTCTTCGTTGCCAAGAAGGACGGAGGCTTGAGACCCTGTATCGACTACCGCCATCTGAATGCTCAAACCATCAAATTCCGCTATCCACTTCCCCTGGTACCCACCGCTCTGGAACAGCTGCGGGGAGCTCGCCTCTTCACTAAATTGGACCTGCGTAGCGCCTATAACCTCATTCGCATCAGAGAGGGGGACGAGTGGAAAACGGCCTTCATCACCCCCACAGGACATTATGAATACTTAGTGATGCCATTTGGTTTGTCCAATGCCCCCGCCGTCTTTCAAGGTTTCATGAACGAGGTTCTTCGGGAATTCCTACATCGCTTTGTAATAGTCTACATCGATGATATCCTGGTCTACTCGGCCTCTCCAGAAGAACACCAAACACACGTTACGCAGGTCCTCCAGAAATTACGAGAAAACCATCTCTATCTCAAGCTGGAAAAGTGCGAGTTCCACCGCAGCCGGACCCAGTTCCTCGGTTACATCATCGACCAGAGCGGCGTCAAGATGGACCAGGGGAAGGTGAGAGCAGTGCAGACTTGGCCAACTCCCACCAGCATCAAGGATATCCAGCGGTTTCTGGGATTCGCGAACTTCTACAGAAGATTCATCCGCAATTTCAGCACCCTTGCCGCCCCCTTGTCTGCACTGCTACGGAAGGGGTCCAAGTCTCTGTCCTGGAACCCAGCCGCGGAGACGGCCTTCGAAGATCTCAAGAAAGCCTTTTGTTCGGCTCCTACCCTGGCTCACCCGGATCCGGAACTCCCCTTTGTGGTCGAGGTCGACGCGTCAAGTACCGGGGTAGGAGCCGTTCTCTCGCAGCGGCAGGGTAAGCCTCCACGTCTCCATCCATGTGCCTATCTCTCCAAAAAGCTGTCCCCGGCGGAGCAAAATTATGACATCGGAAATCGTGAGTTGCTTGCCATGAAATTGGCCCTGGAGGAATGGAGGCATTGGCTGGAGGGAGCGAAACACCCATTTCAAGTCATCACGGACCATCGAAATCTGGAGTACCTCAAGACTGCTAAGAGACTCAATCCTCGTCAAGCCCGGTGGGCGCTGTTCTTCACTCGCTTCCATTTCTCTGTTACCTACCGTCCCGGATCCAAAAATACCAAGGCCGATGCCCTATCTCGTCAATTCTGCCCTGAACCCACCACCCAAGAACCCGAACCCATTCTCCCTCCAGCCGTCGTAATGAGTCCCATACAGTGGACGATTGACCAGCTCATCACAGAGGCAACTCACGATGACCCCGCTCCGCCGGGGGGTCCAGAAGGCAAGACCTATGTACCAGCCAGTCTCCGCCTGACCCTTCTGGACCAAGCTCACACCTCTCCGGGCTCTGGACACCCAGGCAGCCAGCGTACCCTCTCGCTCCTCCAAGATCGCTACTGGTGGCCCAGTATGGCGCAGGACGTGTCTCGATACGTGCAAGGGTGTTCAGTCTGTGCCACCTCCCGGACTCCACGAAGGTTACCCGAAGGTAAACTCCTCCCTCTCCCTATCCCTCACCGTCCCTGGTCCCATCTCGGAGTGGACTTCATAACCGATCTGCCACCATCGGACGGTAACACCTGCGTCCTGGTGGTGGTGGATCGGTTTTCCAAGGCTTGTAAACTGATTCCACTGAAGGGGCTACCAACGGCCATGGAAGCTGCGGAGTCCTTGTTCCACCACGTGTTTAGGCACTTCGGTATCCCCGAGGACATTGTGTCGGATCGGGGACCACAGTTCATATCCCACGTCTGGAAGGCGTTCTTCAGGCTCCTCGGAGTCTCCATCAGTTTAACCTCAGGATATCATCCCCAGAGTAATGGCCAGACTGAACGCAAGATTCAAGAGATTGGGAGGTATCTACGCGCCTACTGTGGTCACCAACAGGACAGCTGGAACCGGTATATTCCGTGGGCTGAGTATGCACAAAACTCCCTCAGGCAGGAATCCACACACCTCACGCCCTTCCAATGTTATCTCGGCTACCAACCCCCTCTCTTCCCCTGGACAGGTGAGCCCACGGAAGTTCCAGCTGTCCACCATTGGTTCCAGGAGAGCGAGAGGGTCTGGGACTCAGCCCACGTCCACCTCCAGCGGGCAGTTCGCAGACAAAAACTACAGGCCGATCGCCGGCGTGGTCCCACCCCACAATACCACCCGGGCCAGATGGTCTGGCTGTCCACCCGGGATATGCGGCTGCGACTGCCCTGCCGGAAGCTGAGTCCCCGTTACGCTGGTCCCTTCAAGATCATGAGGCAGATCAACGAAGTCACCTACCGGCTCCAGCTCCCCCCACAGTATCGCATCTCACCCTCATTTCACGTGTCACTCCTTAAACCTTACACTGACCCTCTTGTCCTTCCTCCCACAGAGCCTGGTGCTGAAGAAGTACCGCCGCCTCCCCTTGACCCGGAGGACCTTAACATCTACAAGGTCAAGGAAATCCTGGACTCCCGGCGGCGAGGCGGTCAACTTCAGTACCTGGTCGATTGGGAGGGATACGGCCCCGAGGAGTGGTGTTGGGTCTCTCGGGACGACGTCTTGGACCCCGCACTCTTACAGGACTTCCACGCTGCGCATCCTGACCGTCCGGCACCTCGGGGCCGAGGCCGTCCTCGTCGCCGTCAGCTACGGTCCTCCGGAGCTGCCCGTGGGGAGGGGGGTACTGTAACGGACTCGGCCACGCCCCCGGCACCAGGCTCCCCCTACACTCCGCCAACACGCTCCTCATCACCGGAGTACTAGCACCTGTTCCCAATCACCCCTGCACCTTAAAACACTCACGCTGCTGTCACTCTGTGTCTGATCTCATCAGAGATACCTGGACTCACTCGTGCCACACGAACTTATTGAACCTTTGTACCTTACCGTCTGTTGATCTCCTTGAAAGACTCTCTCCGTGATTCCACCTGTTGATCCACCGGTATCATCTCCATTCAGCAACCCAGATAAGCATTACCATCTCCGTGATCTTCGTGTTATTTCCATGTGCCTAGTTCATTGCCTTCCTGCTGCGTGACCTGCTGTTATAAATAAACCTGTTTGTCACTTACCTGTCTTGTGTGAGTCTCAGCATGACACTTCCGGCTTTACGATGCCCTTTTATGATCCTGGTTCATGACATCACCGACCTACGATGATCATTCACACAATCGTTTGATCAATTTCACAGTGCTTCACGAGACAGCATGCCAAGGCATTCACCTAGCATTTTGACACTGAGCGAGTTCCTTTGAAAGGGAATAATTAGTTTTCTAATAAAATATTAAAACACCAAAAAATTTACATAATTTAATAAATAAATAAAAACATACATTTGTTAGGTGGAATAAACAATAATATTATTTTTTGAGCGCAATATTCAATAACATCTTATTTTTACATACTAAAATGCATTGTTTAATGTTGGAATTTAGCCATAAATTATATAATATGCGCTGTCTTTGTGACTTGCATAGAGACCCAATATTCTACTGTCAACAAAAAAAAAAAAAAACTCAAATCGTTAATGAGTAGGAGTAAAACTCTCCTCACACATTCATTGAGTAAATAATTTTAAGTTTATATATAGTTTAAAAGCATACACTAAAAAAAAACATGTGTAGGATTTACTTTGCAACAATTTTAACAAATATATTAAAAGAAATGGCAAGGAACAATTTTTAAGTTGAAAGATAAAACATTTATTCACTGGTGTAACACACTTCAGTTATCTTTATTTACAACTTGAAAAATCTTGGGGTTAGAGGGAGTGTGAGAGGGGTGGTAACCATTGCGATAATGTACAAGGAATAAGACATCTCTGGCCCTGTGTGAACACTCATCAGTAGCTTAGACACCATTCTTCTCATTTTCTGACCTTTGACACTATTATTACCACAAACAATACATCATCTCTCTTTCTTTGTTCTACAGTAATGCACTTGCTGTTTCATATTTTTTGAGGGCTTTTATCCAGCTTATTTTGTGGCCAATAGAAGAGACAATTAGGGAATGAGTTTTTCTTTTCCAAGAAGACCCTTGCTGAGGGCAACCAAAGGTTTTACATTTTAATCAACCCAATGGAATGGAGCCAGGAAGCTTTTAGGGATCAAGACCGAGCACTTTTAAACACACACACAAACACACACACACACATACACAAGAGAGTACTGTGATCGGAGAACTAGGCGAACATGATAAATCTCCTCTGTGAAGCCTGAGTCTGCAGGCAAACAAGATGCATATGTGAAATCCATCAAAAAGGTAACCCAGTCTCCATGAAAGTAGGAATTAATTCCTGTTAAATCTGGAGTAGCTGCTGAAATTACCTTTTTTAATAACCTCTTATTTTACATCAAAATCTAGAGAAATAATGATAAAAAGTCTTATTTTGGATTGAACAAAAAAAATTAAACCCAAAAATAACAACATAAAAAGCAATGCTTAATAAACCGTTGCTTTAGGAAACTATTGTAAACTAATGTGATTTACGCTAGTCTCAAAGCTGAATCTGTGCACAGACTCAGTGTGTCCTGGAACTGTGCCTAATTAAACATTGTTTCTGGTTTAAAACTGACACAGTAGACCAAACAATAGATACTCGAAATGTGTGTTTTCACAGTCACTTTCTTATCAGCGTTCTTTGAACACACTGAGAGAGCATCTCAGTGGGAAGACTGAAACCATTGTTTCTTTTCTCTTTTCTATCATGCAATCTCTTTATCTTGTTACATTTTCCTTTGATATAGTAAATGGAAATTCAGATTTCCTTTGAGGTTTCTTGTTCTGTGAAACCACAGGATTTCAGTTGAATCAACCGTATTTAATATATTCAATTCTGTTCTGTTATACATACAAAAAATGCATTTTTGCATGAATTGCATAACAATAAGATGACAGGGACAATATATAAAGCTTTGGCTCCCAAAGTATTTCATGACCCCCAACTCCCCAAAACCACCAACATTGATTTATTCAATAGCGATTTTTCAAAAAGTGTTTGTTCAAGCGTTATACCTATAGCCATAAACCAGGCAAACGCACCGGCTTTAGTGAGGGAAAGAACTTCAATCCCATATAATTGTACTGCAAATAACATAATCTAAAAATGGAGAAACTATTTATTTCAATTTGCTTGTTTTGTTTGTAGAAACAATATTGCAAAATATGAATACATACAAATATTTATGTTTTGACAGTATAGCGAGGCAGACTCAATTTTGACATTTGTGTTGCTTCAAGATCTTTTGCCATAATTTGCCCAGCATTATACATAGTTTAGCAGACTGTCTTACGTTTTTGAAAGTAAATGAGGCTAAATCTCAACAAGGAATAGGCACAAATTTAATATGTTCAGTTACAAATCTGCTTGCCAAAATAAATTACATTTACATTTATTTATTAAGCAGACGCTTTTATCCAAAGTGACTTACTGTCACTTCAGTTTGGGTTTCTAGTGTGTTGGTAGCTCTGACACTGCCCCTTTGTTGCGTCTTGTTATTGTTAAACCCCACCCATCCTGTTCCCTCGTTTCCCTTTATCGATCCCAGCTGTTTCTGCTTGTTACCTTTCCTCATGTGATCCCTATTTAATCCCGGTGTGTTTGCTGTCCTGTTTGGTGTTGTTGTCATTCTATGTCTGTGGTTCCGGTGTCTCTGCGCCCCGTTCATCCGGTTTGTTTGTGGTCCTTGAGCGTCTTGTTATCGTGTGTAAGTTAATATTTTTCCTCTCGTGGGTTGTTTTCTTTTGTGTGTTTTGAATTATGTTTATCACAATAAAAATCCTATTTTTCACCTGCACATGAGTCCTCCCATTTCCCGGCTAGTAGTACAAACTCGGAGAAGAGAGGACTTTTTTTTTAAGAAGTTGAGGTGGTGTGCGTCATGTTAGGTGATCATGAAAAAGATGCATTTTTAGCAGTCTTCTGAATATTACCAAAGATTCTACATTCCGCGTGAAGGCAGGGAGGCTGTTCCACCAGCAAGAAATGGTGAATGAAAATGTTTGAAAGTGATTTCTTGCCTCTCTATGAAGGTACCACAATTTATTGTTCGTTGATCGATTGAAGTTTTCTGGTGCTGAGCCTGTGTTAGTTCTGTAAGCAAGTGTTAGTACTTTGAATTTGTTGCGAGCTGCTAGTGGGAACCAGTGCAGAGATAAAAGAGTGGAGTGATGTGGGCCTTTCTGGGTTCGTTGAAAACCAGATGAGCTGTGGTATTCTAGATCAGTTGCAGGGGTTTGATTGCACTAGAAGAGAAGGGCGTTGCAATAATCCAGTCTGGAAATGACCATGGCCTGTACTAGAAGTTGTCGCTTGCTCCTTTACAAACGGCCTGATCCTCCTGATGTTGTGAAGTGTAAACCTGCATGATCTAGCTGTCTTTGGGATGTGAAGGTCAGCTGGTCCTCGAAGATCACTCCAAGATTTCTGGCAGACCTTAATGGGGTGGTGGTCGAGGAGCCGATCTGGATGGTTGTGTTGTAGAATCAGACTGGCAGGAAAGATGAGAATTCAGTCTTTGCCAAGTTGAGCTGCAGATGATGTTCTTTCATCCGTGTAAAGATGTCTGATTCTCACAGCCACCGTGGGATCATCTGGTCGGAATGATAGGTAGAACTGTGTGTCATCGGCACAGCAGTGATAGGAGAATCTGTGTGCCCGTATGATGGGACCCAGTGATGTGGTGTACATGGATAAGAGAAGTGGTCCAAGAAATGAGCACTGTGGGACAGTTGACATCCTTTGGAGACCTCCCTGCACCATGCAATCCTTAAAGATCAATCTGTGAGATAGGATTCAAACAATTGAACCATAGGCGTTCCTGCAGTGCCTAGTGACGAGAGCGTGTACAAAAGGATATGATGATTAATTAGCAAAGGCAGCAGATAGGTCTAAAACATAGGTGTCAAACTCAAGGCCCGCGGGCCACATCCGGCCCGGTGTGTAATTATGTCCGGCCCGCGAGAGCATTTTATTAATGGCCCGCGAGATGTCCCGCGCTCCAGCTGACTCGCCGAACACTTCCTGTATTAAACAGGAAGTGGCTAATGATGCTTCGCGCTCGCGCTAGTACCGCGCGATTGTTATTGTCAATTATCCATAACTGTTCAGGCTCGGTACACAGTGCTTGTGCGCGAAATGCAAGTGTTGATCATCAGACGAGAAGAGCCCGCCCTCATGGCAGCACGTCTTCTTGCATGATTGACCGGTCAGACAGCATATCAGCGCCAGCATATCAGCGCCAGCTGTCAGAGGGATAGTACAAGCGCCAGAAAGAAAATACAGCGCAAAAAAAAAAAAAAAAAACATTACGTCCTTAGGGACGTAACAAATATATTGAAATATTATATACGTGTAAAAAAAAATTGTGATATAGTTTGTAAAATCTGCTATAACCCATGGGTTATATGCGGGATAATACGGTATATGTTTACTGACATACTGCCGGTATACCTGTGTGTCTCATTTGCGGAGCTAATGTGGCAGTAATTAAATAATTTAATGAGACGGCACTATAAGACAAATGACATAAGAGCAAATTCAACTGAATGATTTGATTTGTTATTGCTGAAAAGCAAAAATTGTATTTAGATTTCCAGGTTTTGTTATGCAGCATGTCCATATTTTGAATTTTTATAATTTTGACAGGATATATTTTTATGGAGAGCAAAATCTTTTATATATGAATCTTTTTAAGTTTTATATAAAATGACATAAGAGTAAAGAAATTTGAATGTTTGTTCTTTTAACTTTTACTTACTTTTACTTGTTTACTTTATTTCTAACTTGTATAATTTAGACAGGATATATTTTAATTTTTTTTTAAGTATTTTTAAAATATTTTTATATTTTTAAGTTATTTAAGGTATAAGTTGATTTATTCCAGAATAATATTTCTGTCTGTTTTTATTCACATCTAATTTAAAAAAAGGTAAGTTTTAAAAGTTTAGTTTTAGTGTTTTCAATAAATGTTTATCCTGTTCGGCCCGTGACCTAAATTTTTTTGGGATTTTGGCCCCCTGTGCAATTGAGTTTGACACCCCTGGTCTAAAAGAATGAGAACTGATAATTTGGAATCAGCTTTTGCACTCCTTAGAGCTTCTGTGAATGATAGTAATGCAGTCTCAGTTGAATGGCCCTTCTTGAAGCCAGACTGGTTGATGTCTAACTGGTTATTCTGTGAGAGAAAAGATGATACTTGGTTAAAAATAACACGTTCAAGAGTTTTTGTTATGAATGGTAGGAGAGAGACTGGTCTGTAATTATAAACGAGTGATGTGTTTAATGTGGGTTTTTTGAGCAGTGGGGTCACCTGGGCCTGCTTGAATGCAGTAGGGAAAGTTGATGTGTTGAATCAGTACACATTGAATGTGTTGAATCAATGCTCAATCAGTAACGCATTGGTGCTTGCAACACCAAGGTCATGGGTTCGATCCCAGGAAAAGCAGGAACTAATTAGAATGTCAATGTGTTCCTTGAATGTAAGTCACAATAAAAGTGTCTGCCAAATGCATGAATGTAAATATAGTAGAGATGGCTTGTAGAAGATATGAGGGGATGGGGTCGAAAGGCTTGGTGTTTGGGTGGCTGGAAAGGAGAAGTTTAGATACATCTACCTCAGTGAGTGAAGAGAAGGTTTCTGGCTGCTTAAGTGGTTGGTCCAAATTCCTGTAGAAACGACTGCTGATAATTGCTGTTTACATTAGCAGTATGGACATCAGTAGAAAAGTTAGAGCGCAAAGATTGATACAACCTCAGGTCAGACGAATCTTTTGATGTGCCATTTTCTCTCAGCTGCCCTTAGTTTGGTCCAGTGTTCACGAATAACATCAGTTAACCAGGGGTTAGAGGGAGTGGCACGCGCTGGCCTGGTAGACAGCAGACAGATGTTGTCTAGACAAGACGTCAGAGTGGAACATAAAGTGTCTTTTGTAGTATTCACATCCAGAGATGAGAATTACTTGGGTGAGGGAAGAGAGTATGAAACAACAGAGGAGAGAGTGGAAGGAGAAAGAGCGCATAGGTTTCGCCTGAAACTGACTGGTAAGGGGGTTGGTGGTGGAGGAGTATTAATTTGTATATGAAATGTAATGAAGAAATTATCATGCAAAGGTTTTACCAGAGTATTGTCAGTGTTGTCATGCAGTTGCTTGTGTAGATCAGGTCGAGTTGGTTGACTGATTTGTGAGTACATGTGATGATGAGTCATTTCAGATCAAATGAGGCTAGGAGAGAGAGGAAGTTTGTAGAGTAAGGTTTCTCCAAGTGAATGTTGAAATCACTGAAGACCACAAGTGGAGTTGATCCATCTCCTCAACAAAGGTGTACAGCTGACCTGGAGGCGACAGATTACAGCAATGTGGATTATGGCGGGAGAAGAAATTGTGATAGAATGAAATTCAAACAAATTGTACTTGTCTAGAGAAGAGTGAGTAGAGCATTTCCAATTTGTTATAAATGAGAAGACCTGTACCCCCACCCCTCGTAGACTGAAAGAGAAATTGTTAGAGAGAGCAGCGGGGGTTGCTGAGTACTCTGGATGAATCCATACCTATAATATACCGAAGATATTGAGAGCAGAATTGGTAGTAAAGGCTGGAATAAAGGAAGCTTTGTTGAGTGCTGACTGACACTTCCAGAGATCCACAGAAATGGAGAGAGGTGCATTAGAAAAGGAAGGAAAAGACCGCAGGTTAATAATGTGCTGGTTTCAACGTGTGATGACAGAGCGTTGTTGAGAGAGATAAGTAGAAGGATAGAAGTGAGAAAGAAATACTACAGAGTCTTGCCAGTATAGTTGCTCGTTGGAGCAATGATGAGTCAAACATCTTTACCCTCTTTATGTTTACCCTCGTTGGTTCTCACACAAGGAAACTGAATGTTTCCGTGATGGCGCACATGCCAAATAAATATCCTGCTTCAGTGAAAACAGCAGATAGCCACGCCCACAATTTTGTGCCACTAATTAAGTACAAAAACAATACAAAAAAGCACAAAGCAACTAGGCTTATCGAAACTACGATGCCAAGTCACTACACAGTACAATAAAAAAACAGATTCCAAACGATTTCTCTTTGCTAACAACTACCGCAATGCAAAAAGGAACAGAACCAAAGTATGTAAACAACACTTACGTGGTCTCAAGCTCCAATGATGATCGCTTCTTATTGAAATAATTCAAATCAACAAAACAATTTGACATTAACAGACCCAATAAATGTGGTGTCTTACACTTCAATAGCACGAGTCTCAGATTTCTTTTGGAAACAGATTTCACTTTCTGTGATTTGGATTAATTCGTAAAAGACAGTAATGCTATCAGGATGTGCTTGCAATGCTATACTAAGGTTAAGGATAGGGGAATCAAAGTGCTGTGTACCCTACACTGATGCAATGACTTTACCAATTGGCGATTGGTTCTTTTATTTAGAGTGTTTGTGCACTGCAGATTCTCAGATTCATAACAGTAGCAGTATATCTTTTGTAAAATTGTGTCTTTGTCACCATTCACTTTGTACTGTTTGGATTGCATAGAGCAACAATTATTCTACAGACATTCTTGTTTAGTGTTTCACTGAAGAAAGAAAGTTATACTAATTTGGAATGATATGAGGGTGAATAGGTAATAATATGCATGAAATATGCATTTTTGGATTACCTGATTCTGCATTATGACGTGCAAGACTATGACAGAATAATAATATTGCAAATCCCTTGTAAATGCGTGTGAGAGAGAAAGAGAGCAGGAAGATGGCATTTGACTTCCTACTTCAATCTGTTGTGTAGGGAAAACACTCTCTCTCTCTCTCTCTCTCTCTCTCTCTCTCTCTCTCTCTCTCTCTCTCTCTCTCTCTCTCTCTTTCTCTTTCTCTCTCTCTCTCTCTCTCTTTCTCTTAACCTCACATCTATTATGCAGCATTCGAGTGCTGATGTCACAGGCAAGTGCATGCCTGTTTTTGAGTGCAAGCTTAATAATTGTATAGAATGACAAAATATTCTGGATTTTTAATCATAGAAAAGGGTTTAAAATACATTCAAGCACAGCTGTTGATTTGGGTGTACAGTAACAGTTAAAAATTAATCTTGTCCCCTACTCATGTTGATGGAAGAGATATTTGAAGGATTTAAAGTCCTCCAAATCATAATTTGAGGCAATTAGATGCAAATGCTTAGGAGACTTTTTTTAACTGAACAAGATGAGATGGCATCAGGTTGATTGTAAGGCCACAATCTCATTGGCTAATAATACTTGAATACTTGGTGACGTGAAATTGATTGGCTGGCTCAGTCGTTCTTTAAACTTTTTTTTTTTTTTTTTGTTATGTGTATATATGTTTTTGCCAGTAGTGTGGTTAGTGTACTGTACTGTATGACCGTTTGTCTACATACAGACAGTATGTATATTATTGTGGTGAGAAAAAGAGTTTGCCCCTTCCTGAATTTTTTTATTTTTTTTGCATGTTTAACACACTTAAATAGCTCAGCTCATCAAACAAATTAAAAAAATAGACAAAAATGCAGATTAAATGTATATTAAAAATACACAGGTAAACACACAATGCAGTTTTTAAATAAAGGCTGTTATTATAAAGGGGGAAAAAAACAGCTTAGTGCTACAAACCCCAAATTCGGCACACAATTCATCCACACACCATGATACATCGACCTAACAGTAACAATATCTGACAAAGACAAGGGAAACACAAGAGGGTTTTATACAAGACGGGATTGGTAACAGCTGACAAGACTAGCAGGTTAAGTGAATAACAAGACAGGTGAAATGAGGACACGGAAGGTACATAGAAGGGACCCGGATGTGAACAAGACTGTGACATTATCTTTGACAAAAAATGTTTTATTTGTTTGATGATCTGAAAATTTAAGTGTGACAAACATGCAAAAAAAAAAAAAGAAATCAGGAAAGGGCAAACTTTTGTTCACACCACTACATATATACAGTATATATATAGACAGTAATACCTCGGTTTACGAGTTTAATTCGTTCCAAGAGCGAGCTGATAACCCAAAATGCCCGTACACCAAAACAATTTCCCCCATAAGAACGCACTAAAAATCACTTGATTCGTTCTACATGACCATAAATGCCCATTTTAAATATTTTTTTGGTTTTAACCTATTAATTACATTTAAAATTATAACCATTAAGATCCCATTAAGATCTCATATAAATATTAATTAATAATTGACAATTAAACTCTGAAGATACTGTAACACGCACTTTACCTGTCACTGCTGGCATGATGGAGACGAGAGGGGGGAGGGGGGGGTGTTACTGATTATGTATTTCACTACATTGTAGCCTTGCTTTTAATAACCAAACAGGTTCCTTCTCATTCACAGATTTTATTGAGAACTAACGGATTACTGTTCCGGCCACCAACCCATGCCGTTCATAAAAGAAGAATCAAACTATCTCTGCTTTGGAGCCCTCTTTCATCCCTCACACTCAACTCTCTCTCTAGCCCCCCTGAAACCCCGCCCTCTTAAAGTGACAAGACTGTTAACTTAAACTTAACGTCATTACGCCCTGGGTGCTGGACTGAGAACACACTTGAGCCTCATTAGTATGCAATGTGTCGCGTTGGTAACATGCTCCGTTAATAAAGTTTCATCATATTCACAACAACTTATAAAATAATGCACTGTGAATGATGAGATCTGGGGACTGTGGGAGCCATTTTAGTACTGTGAACTCATTGTCATGTTCAAGAAACCAATTAGAAAATATTCAAGCTTTGTGACATGGTGCATTATCCTGCTGGAAGTAGCCAGAGGTTGGCTAATATGGCCACCAATCATGGTGGTCATAGAGGGATGGACATGATCAGAAACAATGCTCAGGTATGCCAATTGGCACTAAGGGGCCTAAAGTGTGTCAAGAAAACATCTCCCACACCATTACACCACCACCAGCCTGCACAGTGGTAACAAGGCATGATGGATCCATGTCCTTTTTCTGTTTACTCCAAATTCTGACTCTACCATCTGAATGTCTCATCAAAAATCGAGACTCGTCAGACCAGGCAACATTTTTCCAGTCTTCAACTGTCCAATTTTGGTGAGCTCGTGCAAATTGTAGCCTCTTTTTCCTATTTGTAGTGGAGATGAGTGGTACCCGGTGGGGTGTTTTGCTGTTGTAGCCCATCTGCCTCAAGGTTGTGCGTGTTGTGGCTTCACAAATGCTTTACTGTAAACCTCAGTTGTAACGAGTGGTTATTTCAGTCAAAGTTGCTCTTCTATCAGCTTGAATCAGTCGGCCCGTTCTCCTCTGACCTCTAGCACCAACAAGGCATTTTCACCCACAGGACTGCCGCATACTGGATGTTTTTCCCTTTTCACACCATTCTTTGTAATCCCTAGAAATGGTTGTGCGTGAGTAACTAAGCAGATTGTGAAATACTCACACCGGCCCGTCTGGCACCAACAACCATGCCACGCTCAAAATTGCTTAAATCACCTTTCTTTCCCATTCTGACATTGAATTTGGAGTTCAAGAGATTGTCTTGACCAGGACCAACCCCTAAATGCAGTGAAGAAACTGCCATGTGATTGGTTGATTAGATAATTGTATTAATGAGAAATTGAACAGGTGTTCCAAATAATCCTTTAGGTGAATGTATATATAAACACAGTGGAGTCCTGGAGTCCACTTATCTTGACCTCGGTTAACTCGTCTACCGTATTTTGTTGACGTTTTTGAAGTGGAACCGCCAATCTCCCTATTTGTCTTAGCATTTTCTTATGGGTTATGTTGATTCTTATGTCGCCGAACGCTAATATCTTGAGCACAAAAGAGGGACAAATTCACCACTTCACATGGTTATTTCGTGACTAATGATGGTACCTAGTTCACTGCGCATGCACTGAGTTTACGTTGCACGTGGATCGCAGTCCTTGTGATCACTCAGTGACGCTTCTCCAACAGCACTCTCTGAAGTGAAAGCACATATTCTTATCCTTCTCAACAAGCAGCTCAGCACCGCTGCAGATTGAAGAACCCGGTTATCAAAAGGGGTAAAACGGGACGAAGCCGAATTTGTTGAGACAGCACATTAGACAGGCAGAACGCAAGAAAGTATACAATCTAGTTCAGTGTGATGACCTCACGAATATGTTGTGACTGTTTACACTTTGAGCGAAATTTTGTTTGCAATGTTGGAGAATATAATTAAAGGTTTGTATCGAGAATCAAAGGTGTTTTTTATTGTATACTGGTAAATCTCTTCTGTTAGTTGGTGCACATATGCCTTTTGTTGTTAGCAAACATATACAGTGTATGTACATTTCTATTGCATGCCGATCACTTCATCAAATAAATTGCCATATTGGCGGTTGGTTATCTTGATCCTCGGTTATCTCGATGCTTTTTTGCAACCCCCGATGTTGTCGACATAACCGGATTCCACTCGGTATATGTATATATATATATATATTCAGAAATACCTCAGTTTACGAGTGACCAAGTATACGAGCAAATCGGTGTTTCAAGCATGGAAAGTCAAATCGGTGCACTGTATCGGTGTGCGAGAAAAATATTCCCTCCTCTCGTCTCCATCACAACAAGTCAAGTCAAGTCAAGTCACCTTTATTTATATAGCGCTTTTTACAATGTAGATTGTTTCAAAGCAGCTTTACAGGAAAAACAATATAAACAAAGTTTGTTTGGCTGAACAGAAGCCCCAAAAGAGCAGGCGAATCAATACAATTGATGAATTTTAAGTGTTAAGTTTCCCCAACTGAGCAAGCCATAGGCGACAGCGGCAAGGAAAAAACTCCAGCAGGTGACGTAACGAATGAAGAATAGAATGGAGAAAACCTTGGGAGAAACCAGGCTCAGTCGGGGGACCAGTTCTCCTCTGGCCAAAGCCAAACAGTACATGATTATTATATTGACAACAATTCAAGTCCAATATGAAGTCCAATTTGGTCCGGTTGGAGATGGGTTCATGATCGTCACAGGGGAGGGTCTAGTAGAGTCACGGTCTCCGCAGACACTTCAGGGTAGTGCTGTGCTCGTGTCCAGGTCCTTCATCTGATCTGGATACGGCCCGGATCCGGCTGACCACGGTAACCTCGGAATAAACAGAGAACAATATCAGCGTAGATGCCATTCTTCTTCTGATGTATCGAGTACATCAGGTGTTATGGGAATGTTCTCGGTTCCGGCTTATCTAAATTAGGCAGCCTAACAATCATTTTACATGATTTGGATTAAAATGTATGTATAATGTGTTATGTGTATGCCAGGTTGAAAAGATGTGTTTTTAGTCTAGATTTAAACTGACAGAGTGTGTCTGCTTCCCGAACTGTATTAGGAAGACTGTTCCAGAGTTTAGGAGCTAAATAGGAAAAGGATCGACCGCCAGCAGTTGACTTTGATATTCTAGGTATTATAAGCTGGTCAGTATTTTGGGATCGCAATAGACGTGAAGGACTATAATGTGTTAGGAGATCGCTCAAGTACTGGGGAGCTAAACCATTTAATGCTTTGTAAGTAATTAGCAAGATTTTAAAATGTATTCGGTGATTAATAGGAAGCCAGTGCAGGTTTGACAGAACTGGGCTAATATGCTCATATTTCCTGGTTCTAGTAAGAACTCGAGCTGCTGCATTTTGGACCAGCTGGAATTTGTTTATTAAGCGTGCAGGGCAACCACCTAGTAGAGCATTACAATAATCTAGCCTTGAACTCATGAACGCATGAACTAACTTTTCCGCATTTGTCTTAGAGAGCATATGTCGTAATTTAGATATATTTTTAAGATGGAAGAATGCCGTTTTACAGATGCTAGAAACATGGCTTTCAAATGAAAGATTGGTATCAAAGAGCACACCCAGGTTTCTAACTGACGACGAAGACTTGACAGAACAGCCATTGAGTGTTAGGCGGTAGTCTAGATTATTACGCGCTGAACTTTTTGGTCTAATAATTAGAATCTCTGTTTTTTCAGAATTAAGCAGTAGAAAGTTATTAGTCATCCAATTTTTTATATCGGTTATGCATTCTGTTAATTTAGTGAATTTGTTTGTTTCATCCGGATGAGAAGAAATATAGAGCTGAGTATCATCAGCGTAACAATGAAAGCTAATGCCATGCTTCCTAATAACTGCACCCAAAGGAAGCATGTACAGGGTGAAAAGCAATGGTCCTAACACTGAACCTTGAGGAACTCCATACTGAACTTGTGACCGATATGACATCTCCTCATTTACTGCTACAAACTGATAACGGTCAGATAAGTATGATTTGAACCAGGCTAATGCAACTCCACTAATGCCAACATAATTTTCAAGTCTATTCAGAAGGATTTTGTGGTCAATTGTATCAAAAGCAGCACTAAGGTCCAGTAACACTAACAGAGAGATACAACCACGATCGGATGATAAGAGCAAATCATTAGTAACTCTAATAAGAGCAGTCTCAGTACTATGATATGGTCTAAATCCTGACTGGAAATCCTCGTAGATGCTGTTTCTTTCTAGAAAGGAACATAGTTGTGAAGATATTGCCTTTTCTAGAATCTTTGACAAAAAAGGTAGATTCGATATCGGCCTGTAATTAACTAATTCTGTAGGATCAAGTTGTGGTTTTTTAATAAGCGGTTTAATTACGGCCAGCTTAAAGGTTTTTGGTACGTATCCTAATGACAAAGATGAATTAATAATATTAAGGAGAGGATCTATGATCTCTGGAAGCAACTCTTTCAGTAGCTTAGTTGGTATTGGGTCTAGCATACATGTTGTTGATTTTGATGATTTAACGAGTTTAGACAATTCTTCCTCCCCAATAGCAATGAAGGAGTGGAATTTTTCTTCGGGGACACTAAAATTTTCTGTATTTTGTGATATTGTAGTAGACGGTTGCATGGTTATAATTTTCTCTCTAATATTATGAATTTTGCAAGTAAAGAAGTCCATGAAGTCATTACTGCTGTGCTGTTTTAAAGCATCTGGGGTTGAGGCTTTATTTCTTGTTAATTTAGTCACTGTCTCAAATAAATACCTAGGGTTGTATTTGTTTTCTTCTAAGAGGGTGGAAAAGTAAGCAGATCTAGCTGATTTTAAGGCTTTTCTGAATGCAATAGAGCTGTCTTTCCATGAAATGCGAAAAACCTCTAGCTTAGTTTTTTTCCAGCTCCGCTCCATTTTTCTGGCTGCTCTCTTGAGGGCCCGGGTGTGCTCGTTGTACCACGGTGTTGGACTATTTTCTTTAATCTTCTTTAAGCGCAACGGAGCAACAGTGTCTAAAGTGCTGGAAAAGAGAGAGTTAATAGTTTCTGTTGCAACATCAAGTTCTTCTAGGCTATCTGGGATGTTAAGTAGATCAAACTGATCAGGAAGATTATTTATAAAGCTATCTTTTGTGTTAGGAGTGATAGTTCTACTATATTTATAACAGGGAGTTAGTTTTTCGACTTTGGCTAAAGGTAGTCTACACGCAACTAAGTAATGATCTGAGATGTCATCGCTCTGCTGTAGAATTTGAACAGTATCAACATTGATCCCATGCGACAATATTAGATCTAAAGTATGATTATGAGAATGAGTGGGTCCTGATACATGTTGTGTAACTCCAATAGAGTTTAAGATGTCTCTAAATGCCAATCCCAATG
>JAWRVZ010000209.1:0-48819 GCA_037043235.1 Rhodeus uyekii
AGTGTTCAGAAGCACAGTACGAGACATTCAAAAACATGCCGGAAGAAAAATACAGTTTGTAGATTTAATTTTCCAAGACCACCATCTTCACGTACATTTATTACAAGACAAAGTCATGCAGATGAGTTGAAAGGGAAAGATGGACAGGACACAGCAGGTGCAATTATAAAGAAAGTCAAAACTGCTTTAAGCTCTGATGTGATTTTTGATTCGGTTGATGCCTTTTTCTCATCTATTGGGATTAATCAAACTGTGTTTGAAAAAGCTTACAACAACTGTTCTAAAAAGAAAAGTATTGTCTTGAAAAGAAATCCAAAAGATGTTTGGGTAAACCAGTATAACAGAGATTTATTGCGTGCTTGGCAAGGTAATATGGATATTCAGTATGTCACAGATGCTTTTTCTGTAGTGGTCTATATACTCAGTTACATCACTAAAGCAGAACAAGAAATGGGACTGCTGCTTCAACGTGCACAAAATGAAGCCATTAATGGAAATCTTGAAGCTAAAGCATCATTAAAACAGTTGGGAAGTATCTATCTGCACAACAGAGAGATTTCAGCTCAAGAGGCAGTGTACAGACTGACAGGCATGCATATGAAGGAATGTTCCCGGAAAGTACAGTTTATTCCAGTAGGACAAAATCCTGTAAAGATGAGTTTGCCTTTACATCTGCTCCGAAGTAAAGCGGAAAATGACCAACCTGATGATGAAGGCAGTTTTTGGATGACAAGTGTCATTGACAGGTACAAGAGCAGACCAGAGAAAGAGCCGATGGAACATCTATGTCTTGCCAGTTTTTGTTCTGAATACAGAGTTCTGGCAAAATCTGAGCTTCTCTCAAGAAACACAGCAGCAGAAAATAAAATTATTAAACTTAATAACAATAATGGTTATGTAAAACGAAGGACACGGACTGAACCTGCGGTAGTAAGATATCCAAGGTTTTCACCCACAAAAGATCCAGAAAAATATTATCATTCATTGCTGCAGCTTTTCTTACCACATTATGATGATTGTGATCTGAAGCCTAATGAGTACAACACATATGAGGAATTCTACAAAAGTGGTGTCATAAAACGTGGTTCTGAACTGAAGCAAGTTAAAGAAGTTGTTGATAAAAACAGAGAATTGTTTGAAAAGGAAAGTGATAAAATAGAGCAAGCTAAACAGCTTTTGGAGCAAGATATTGATTTAGAAGATGCCTGGGCTCAGATTTGTCCTGAAACAGAAAGACAGCGTGATGAATGCATAGAACTGATGAAGGATAAACTATTGCCTGATGAAGATGATGCACATGAACTTATTCCAGATCTTACAGGAAATACTCAAACTAAGTGTACCATTGAAACGAACCACACTACAATGCCTAGAGAAGATGCATTACATTTACTAAGGTCATTAAATGAGGAACAATCTGCTGTCTTCTATAAAGTGCGAAAGTGGTGTCTAGAAAAAATACTTGGACAAAACCCTGAACCATTCAGATTATTTCTTACTGGTGGAGCAGGAACAGGAAAAAGTCATCTAATTAAGGCAATACACTATGAATCTTCCAGACTGTTATCTCAGCTGTCTGATAATCCTGACGACATTACTGTACTTTTGACCGCTTCAACCGGTGTCGCTGCGTACAGCATTGGTGCTGCAACAATTCATAATTCATTTTCAATTGGTGCAAGTGTTAAACTGCCATATCAACCTCTTGGTGATGACAAAATAAATTCATTACGCACGAAATTGGGTAGTTTGCAAATTTTGATTATTGATGAAGTGTCTATGGTTGACCATCGCCTTTTGTCATACGTTCACGGAAGGCTGCGACAAATAAAACAAACAGGTGATTATTCTTTCTTTGGAAAAGTGAACATTCTTGCAGTTGGGGATTTTTATCAGCTTCCGCCTGTTAAAGGAGCGGCTCTCTATGCTGACACAAAAGGAGTAAACCTATGGGAGAATAACTTTGAACTTGCTGAATTAACTAAAGTTGTTCGACAACAAGATCCAAGTTTTGCTGAAATGTTAAATCGACTGAGAGTACGCAAGAAAAAGGAATGTCTTACTGCTACTGATATTGCTATGTTGAAAAAATGTGAAACAGGAGAGAATTGTAACGATCTTCACATATTTGCTACAAATGCTGAAGTTGATAAATACAACATTGAAAGACTACATGAATGTTGCCCAGACGCAATCACTATAAATGCTCAAGATTATATAAAAAATTCAAAAACTGGACGAATGGAACGTAAAGTTGGATTTCATACAAATGTGTTCAACTCATGTTTGTCTAAATGTGTTTCTCTGGGTATTGGAGCAAGAGTCATGTTAAAAAAGAATATTGATGTTGCTGATGGTCTTGTCAATGGAGCTTTTGGTACAGTTGTCCACATAAGAGAAAGCCAAAACAATGATGATGATTTCCCATCAGCTATTCATGTGGAGTTTGATAATAAAAATGTTGGTATAATTCAGAGATCTAAAAAACGGCAGAGATTTTCCCAAAGTTCAACAGTAATTGAAGTACAAGAAGACCAAGTTACAAATGATGGTGGAATAAGACGTCAGTTTCCTCTCAGATTGGCATGGGCATGTACAGTTCACAAAGTGCAAGGACTCACAGTTGATAAAGCTGTTGTATCACTTAAGAAAATCTTTACAGCAGGGCAAGCATATGTCGCACTGAGTCGTGTAAGATCTCTTAGTGGATTGATCATTCAGGACTTTAAAGAGTCTGTTATATTCTGTAATGACAAAATTGAGTTGGCTATGAAAGATATGTCAAAATTGTCTTTGGAGCAGTACAGTTCCAATAAATCAGTTGATACATTCACAATAGCACTGATTAATGTACAAAGTCTGAATGCTCACTTTCAGGATGTTCTTGCGCACAGAGCTCTAATGAATGCTGATTGTATTTGTTTGACAGAAACATGGCTAAATGCTAATGACGAAGCACAAGATCAACAAATTCCAGGATTTGTGTTCAAGCACAACCCAAGAGCTAAGTGTTACGACAACAGTACTGCTCTTTTTACTGAATTACAACAGCAGAGAGGAGGTGGAGTTGGAATGTATTGTTCTGTGAAAATTGAGTGTAATGTCTTCACTCCTGAGCAACTGAACATAGAATGTTTATACTTTACAGTTCCACATGTCAATTTAACTGCTGCTCTTTTGTACAGGCCCAATTCATATAAAACTGACATGTTTCGACAGCAGCTATTACATATAATTGAAGAGATGGAAAAGCATCCAGGGAAGAAAATGATCATGGGAGACTTTAATGAAGACATCTTCACTTCATCTACAATTCTGAAGTTAATGGAAGAACATGGATATGATCAACAAGTACAGAATCCTACCACAGAAAAAGGTACATTAATAGATCATGTTTATACAAAAGATATGGATGGTATAAGTGTTGATGTTGTGCAGAGTTACTACAGCTTTCATCAGGCAATAATATTTTCACTGTTGTGATCAAATGTATGTACAAGTATACTTAAAGAAAAAAAGTGTAAAGAATCCGCCTGCCATTGGGGGAGGAGGGTGGGTAGGGAGACAAGACATAACACAAGGCGGCTCCCTAGGGAAGGGGAGGTACTGGAGACAGGGTTGGCTGGCACAGGGGTTGATTGGCACAGGCTTTATTTTTATATTTTATTTCATTTTTATTTCATTACACATTTTCATTTTATTTAAAGTTTGCATCAAACTACTGAACATCTCTTTAATTATTGTTAAACAAAAAGTTTTTTTTTCTCCTCTAGTAATGGGTAATTTGTGCACCTGTGTTTCTTTGATGTACTAAACAAATTAGTCAAATATTTTTAATATAGCTTAAATTAAGTATGTTTCACGATCTAACCACATTAATAATAAAAAAAACAATATATAATAACAAAAACTATTTTTCTGCTGTGTGAATCAACCACATAATTTTCATGAATGTTTTTTTGTTTTTTGGTTTTTTGGTTTGTTTACCGATCAGTTATGGAAAGAGATTCACAATGGCCTTTTGTTTTGGTTTCTGTTGCCATTGGCTCCACTTTGGAATAAAGACTTTACTCAGTCCCTTAACTGTATTTTGGACTGTCATCCATCTTCTTCACCGAGGTCCTTTATGCTTCCAACTATGCCCTGGTCTGTCATCTCCCTGGCTCCACAAAGCAATTCCAGACCTGTGGCTATGCCTGCACACTCCAACTCCGTCATCATCATCATCATCATCATCATCACCACCCACTGGCTCTGCCTAGGTCTGCATATCTACTGACTCCATCCAGTGGTCCAGTAGCACTGTCCTGATTCTTCAGCCCTCTAGCGCCATCTTTGTCTCAAGTTTTCCTGATTCCTTCCTGAATGGTCTTCAGTTTCCCCAGCTCTGTCCCAGTCAGCTTTCCCTACAGCTTCAGCATGGGTCTCCATCCGTCTATCTCCATCAAGGCATCCCACTCAGCCATTCTTACTGAACCAAAAAAAAATCATCTTCACCGAAGGTTGATGTGAGTATATTTATAATTAATGCTTTGCATGTGTTTTTCATATACACATTTTTTAATCTTCATAGCACTGCATAAAAAAAATAATGTATTGAGTTTTAGGACTAGGAAGACACTACACATCATCTATCACCTGTTAGTTTAAATCAACTGACTATACATGCACCATTAAATCTTTTGGTTCCTCCATCCCTCTAGCTCCACCATCTTTTTCACTTCACTACATCTCCACCTTGGCCCTCCAGTCCAGAGGAGTTACCCTAATTCTCCAATCCTCTGGCTCCATCTTGGTCTCCAGCCTCCTTCATTTTGGCTTGGTCTTCTGTTTTCCTGCTTCCTCGCTGGTGTGTACAACCTAAGGCTCAATCATAGGTCTCCATCTGTTAATGTTCTTAACATTGCATAAAACTACAATGAACAAAACTAAATGTTGTTCTATTGTGTTGTAGGGTTCTGACGACACTATACATCATCTATCATCAACTTTAAAACAACTGATTATGCCTGCACCATTGAATCCTTCAACTCCTGTAGGATCCTTCATCGCTCCAGCTCCACTATCTTCGTCACTCCCATTGGCCTCTTGGGCACCAGCAACATCACCCTGATTCTCCAATACATCTGAATCTCCAGCCTCCTTGATTCTGCCTTTGTCTTTTGTTTTCCTGCTTCCTCCCTGGTCTCTACCACCTAAGGCTCAATCATAGGTCTCCATCTGTTTGACTCCATCAAGGTATCTCACTCTATGATTCTTGCTGATCAAAAAGTTCTTCACAGAATGTACATTTTAGTATATTTATTAATCACAAATATTGTTTTGCAAATGTTTTCATATGCATATTATACATTAATTTTCTTAGCATTGCATAAAACCACAATGAAAAAAACGAAATTTTGTTTTATTGTGTTGTAGCGTTATGAGGACACTATACGTCATCTACCATCATCTGTGACTGAAAACATCATCTATTGAAACTCCAGACTCCAGCCTTCCTAACTCCACCTTGGTGTTTTATCTTTGCAGATCTATACTACATAAGACTCCACTACTTGCTATTTAATATGGGGAAAACAGATACAATATACTTAAAGCCAAATTACTCATTGTATGATTTAATTGATAATAATACACATGTCTGTGTTTTCTTTATTTTTTTTAAATTAATTTAAATAGTTCTTAAATAGAAAACTGCAATTTATAGTGTTATTAATTATTTTATTATTAATGAAAATGTTTATTTTTACTATTGTATTTTGCTTATGAACCTTTTTTCAGAATTGAATGTTGATTTGACAAATATTGTAAGAGTAATAGCAAAAACATCAAAAGAAGCTTTAAATAAAATGTATTGGTAAATTGACTGCTTTTCCATTATTTATGCATAATACTATTTTCAACAATGCTTCTCATACCACACCACACACCGCACTTAACTTTGAGTCAACACTGCACTATATACATACACACTGCATTTAACATCTACTTGTTACATCAGGCACATCCATCACATCTCTTTCCAGTTCACGTACAATCTGTGGCACTTCAGCATTTTTATTTTTATGTGTATATATGTCAATAATGTAGTTTGTATATTCTGTGTAATTGCGTAAACAATGTATAGTGTAATGTGATGTTAACTGTATGTATATTCTGAGTATAATGTGTAGTGTAGCACTAACTGTAAGCATGCCAATGGTACACTGTGTGTACTGACTATGTTTGTGCACATTGCACATTTTACCTGTTGAAGTTTGTATAGTTATATGTTAACTGTTTCTGCAAATTTCTGGAGCATGCTCCAAAGAATTTCACTTACCAAGGCACATGTGCTGTGGTAATGTGACAATAAAAAACTTGAACTTGAACTTGAACTTGATACCTTAGTTTCACCTGCAACTTGAACCTTAAATATTTGTGGTGCAAATATTGTCTGATTGCACTTCCATCAGGATATTTGACATTCAGCAACAACAAAAAATTAAACCAATAAGAAATGCTTTGACATTTTTGAAACATAAAAAATGGGGAAGAAACTTTTTGTTACTCTTGAGTCTCTGTGTCCTCAATATGAGGACGCTGGGTCCTCATATGAGGACGCTGGGTCATACTGTGGTCCTGACACAGTGAAAGTCAATTCTGTGAAACAGACCGGTTGGCCACCTTTAGATAGAGTACCCCCGCCATCTGGTGGTCATTTCACAACATTATACCCCTGTCAGTGAGAAAAAATACAATACACCCCGTAAATTCAGAAAAAATGCTCCGATCAAAAATCCACAGATTACGAAATAAAAATGATCCAGGTAAAAAAAACGATTCAAATTATATGAACGAAACCAATGCATTTATGTAAAAGTGTCTCTATTATCATGTGAGCATTGAAATTTGTCATATTTTAGCAATCATAGCTTTCTAAAACATCAGTGAATGTGAGGACGCTGGGACTCAATGCTGATGAAACAGCATGGTGTTTTCTGCTTAGTGGCTATACTAAGAAAATAAGGATAAGCCTACAAGCATTTCCTCTTATTAAATTGTTTTAATTTTACATAATTTTCTCCTTCAAAATCCAGTGTTTCTATTAACTTCATTAATAAGCATTTTTTTTAACGATGATTTGAGGCAAAATAGGTCACGTTTGACCCAGAGGCAGCGCTTTAACCAAACTGATGTGTCAAATCATGTGGTATGTCCATACAGAGGTGACAATGACACATGCACAGTTTGGTGTCAATAGGGCAAAGCATTGATGACATACAGCTTTAAAGTGATTTGTTTGATAAGCATAGCATTTCATGACAAAATTCTAAATATCCGACGCTAAAAATGGCCGATTCATTTCATGATTTTTGGCTAAAGCATTTAGAAGTTATAGGCAAAAATGTCACTTTTTCATATCTCCAGACCACTAGGGGGCACAGCACCAAAACTCTACAGGTAGCCTCAGACCATCATTGACATAATACACACCTAGTTTGGTCAGAAAAGGCTATGGCATTGCGGAGATAAAGCCTCAATTTAATTTTTGCGACTATTACCTCGGATTCATTCGCAAGTTATTCGTAAACGGTTTGACGAATCAACTTTCTTTGAATAGCTTTTGGTCAGCATGGTCTGGAGATGATGTGGTTCAATTTTGGTGAAAATTGGACGAACGGTCTAGGAGCAGTTCGAAAAAGTAGGTTTTTAAAGAAAAACAACATGGTGGACAAGAAGTTTGGCCGACTATGACAAATTGGGTATCTGTGTTCTCGGCTTGACCCAAGGAACGTATAAAGATAATTTGTTTTACCATAGGTTAACGTATTCAAAAGTTATTAGCATATTTGTACATTTCGTTATAACTTTTGACCACAAGGTGGTGCTGCCTCAAAACTTTTTGAGTCGTATCAAGGTTAGGTGCCGAAGACACATATTGAGTTTCGTAACGATACGCCAATATCTTTGTTAAATATAGCAATTTATGACAATATTCAAAATGGCCGATGCTCAAAATGGCCGATATGGGAAAATTTGGTATTGCACGACTCGACATGATGCACTGAATCTAAAGAGACCAGTTTTATTATTTTTGGCCAAAGCGTTCAGAAGTTATAAGCAAATATTTAACTTTTTCATATCTCCTGACCACTAGGGGGCACAGCGCCAAAACTCTGCAGGTAGCCTCAGACCATGATTGACATAACACACACCTAGTTTGGTCAGAAAACGCTAATGCGTTGCGGAGATAAAGCCTCAATTTCATTTTTGCGACCATTACGTCGGATTTTTTTGCGAGTTATTCGTAAACGGGTTGACATATCAACTTTCTTTGGATAACTTTTTGTCCACATGGTCTGGAGATGATGTGGTTCAATTTTCGTTGAAATCGGAAAAACGGCCTAGGAGGAGTTCGAAAAAGTAGGTTTTTCATAAAATTCAAAATGGCGGGAAAAATTCCATGACGGAAAATGACGTCATAGGGTGCAATCGAATCGTCTTGAGCCAAGGAATCAGTGCACAAAGGAATTTTGTTTCTAGCCCTTATGGTTCAAGAGTTATTAGCATAAATGTAAGTGTAACTTTGGACAGTTGGTGGCGCTAGAGGGATTGAGGTAGAGACTTCAATTTTGCTATGGTCAATGATTGGACTGTCCTTTATGAGTGTGCCAACTTTTTTTCATTTTCCCGCTTACGGTTCTATGGGCTGTCATAGACTTCAATGGCAGAATAATAATAATAATAACAAGCAGCAATGACGGGGCCAAGCACAAACAGGGCATTGACGTGGCCGGCAGCATAAGAGCAATTGAAGTAATCAACAACTAAATGCATTTTAATATGATTTTAGGCTAAATGGCTGAAAAATCATTAATACAGACACTGTAATTTGAATGAAAAGTTTAGCGCTTTGGACCAATAGTTGGCGCTGTGTCCAAATTGTTAGAATTGGGTCCGAGTAATGTGACAATGAAATCTGCAAAGTTTGGTGTTATTTGGACAAAACATTACTGACTTAAAGCATTAAAGTAATTTTGTCATCACTACCTCAAATTTGTAATTGCGGTATACGAAAACGGTTTTGTCTATCGACACGAAATCCATAACTTTTTGTCAGCACAGTCTGAAGATGATACAATTCGATTTTGGTGAAAATCGGACAAACGGTCTAGGAGGAGTTTGAAAAAGTAGGTTTTTGAATAAAACAACATGGCGGATATGAAATTTAGGCAAACTATGTCAAATTTGGTATCTGTGTTCTCGGTGTGACCCAAGGAACATATTAAGATCATTTGTTTTAAAATAGCTTAATGTAATCAAAAGTTATTAGCATTTTAGGAAATTGTGTTATAACTTTTGACCACAAGGTGGCGCTGCCCCGAAACTTTTGGTGTAGGTTCAAATCAAGGTCCCAAAGACACATACTGAGTTTCGTAATGATACGCCAATGCGTTTGTAAAATATAGCATTTTACGACAAATTTCAAAATGGCCGACGCCCAAAATGGCCGATATAAGAAAATTTGGTATCGCACGACTCAGCATGATGCCCTGAATTTAAAGAGAGCAGTTTTATGATTTTTGACCAAAGTGTTCAGAAGTTATAAGCAAAAAAGTCAATTTTTTATATCTCCTGACCACTAGGGGGCAGTGCGCCAAAACTCTGCAGGTAGCCTCAGATTATGACTACTATGACACACACCAATTTTGGTCTGAATACGCAAATGCGTTGCGGAGATATAGCCTCAAGTTCATTTTTGCGGCAAATTCGTCGAACTCTTTCGCAAGTTTTTCAAAAACGGAATGACCAATCAACTTGATTCTCATAACTTTTTGTCTCCATAGTCTGGAGATGATGTGGTTCAATTTTTGTGAGAATCAGACAAACGGCCTAGGAGGAGTTTGACAAAGTAGGTTTTTCATAAAATTCAAAATTGCGGAAAAATTTTCATGATGGAAAATGACGTCATAGGGTGCAATCGAATCGGCTTGAGCCAAGGAATCAGTGGACAAAGGAATTTTGTTTCTAGCCCTTATGGTTCAAGAGTTATTAGCATAAATGTAAGTGTAACTTTGGACAGTTGGTGGCGCTAGAGGGATTGAGGTAGAGACTCCAAAATTGGTGTGGTCAATGACTGGACTGTCCTCTATGTGTGTGCCAAATTTCATCATTTTCCTGCATACGGTTCTATGGGCTGCCATTGACTTCTGGGTGGAAGAAGAATAATAATAACTAGCAGCCATCACGGGGCCAAGCGTAAGGAGGGCATTAAATGTCATGCCGACATGACTGGCATCATCAGACCAACGGCAGTAAGAATCTAAAGACATTTCAATATGACTTAAGTCTAAATGGCTGAAAAATCAACAATACGGTCTTTAGTAATTCGATTTAATGTTTTATCACATTCAACCAACAGGCAGCGCTGTAACCAAATTGTAGTGTCAATTCATGTGGTACATTGAGAGTGTGGTGACATTGACACATGCAAAGTTTGCTTTCAATTGGGTAAACCATTGCTGACAGACCACTAAAGTCATGTGTTTGTTAAACATAGCATCTTATAAGAAAAATTGAAATGGCAGACGCTCAAAATGGCCGATATGGGAAAATTTGGTATCGCAGGACTCGGCATGACCCACTGGATCTAAAGACAGCAGTTTCATGATTTTTAGACAAAGCGTTCAGGAGTTATAATCAAAAATGTCAGTTTTTTAATATCTCCTGACCACTAGGGGGCAGAGCGCCAAAACTCTGCAGGTAGCCTCAGACCAAAGTTTGGTCAGAAAACGCTAATGCGTTGCGGAGATAAAGCCTCAATTTCATTTGTGTGACCATTATGTCGGATTCTTTCGCGAGTTATTCGTAAACGGTTTGACATATCAACTTTCTTTGGATAACTTTTTCTCATGATGGTCTGGAGATAATGTGGTTTAATTTTGGTGAAAATTGGACAAACGGTCTGGGAGGAGTTCGAAAAAGTAGGTTTTTAAAGAAAAACAACATGGTGGACAAGAAGTTTGGCCGACTATGACAAATTTGGTATCTGTGTTCTCGGATTGACCCAAGGAACGTATAAAGATAATTTGTTTTACCATAGGTTAACGCACTCAAAAGTTATTAGCATATTTGTAAATTTGGTTATAATTTTTGACCACAAGGGGGTGCTGCCTCGAAACTTTTTGAGTCGTATCAAGGTTAGGTGCCGAAGACACATATTGAGTTTCGTAACGATATGTCAATATCTTTGTTAAATATAGCAATTTATGACAATATTCAAAATGGCCGACGCTCAAAATGGCCGATATGGGAAAATTTGGTATCGCACGACTCGGCATGATGCACTGAATCTAAAGAGACCAGTTTTATTATTTTTGGCCAAAGCGTTCAGAAGTTATAAGCAAATATTTAACTTTTTCATATCTCCTGACCACTAGGGGGCACAGCGCCAAAACTCTGCAGGTAGCCTCAGATCATGATTGACATAACCTACACCTAGTTTGGTCAGAAAACGCTAATGCGTTGCGGAGATAAAGCCTCAATTTCATTTTTGCGACCATTGCGTCGGATTCTTTCGCGAGTTATTCGTAAACGGTTTGACATATCAACTTTCTTTGGATAACTTTTTGTCCACATTGTCTGGAGATGATGTGGTTCAATTTTCGTTGAAATCGGAAAAACGGCCTAGGAGGAGTTCGAAAAAGTAGGTTTTTCATAAAAGTCAAAATGGCGGGAAAAATTTCATGACGGAAAATGACGTCATAGGGTGCAATCGAATCGTCTTGAGCCAAGGAATCAGTGGACATAAGAATTTTGTTTCTAGGTCATACGGTTCAAAAGTTATTAGCATAAACGTTAGTTAAACTTTGGACAGTTGGTGGCGCTAGAGATATTGAGTTAGAGACTTCAAATTTGTTATGGTCAATGATTGGACTGTCCTTAATGAGTGTGCCAACTTTCATCATTTTCCCGCATACGGTTCTATGGCCTGCCATAGACTCCCATGGCGGAAGCGGAAGAAGAATAATAATAAGAACCGGAACAAAAACAATAGGTGCCTCCGCACCTTCGGTGCTTGGCCCCTAATAACAAGCAGCAATGACGGGGCCAAGCACAAACAGGGCATTGATGTGGCTGGCAGCAAAAGACCAATTGCAGTAAATGCATTTTAAAAGGATTTTAGGCTAAATGGCTGAAAAATCATTAATACAGACACTGTAATTTGATTTAATAGTTTATCGCTTTGGACCAATAGATGGCGCTGTGTCCAAATTGTTAGAATGTGGTCCGAGTAATGTCAAAATGAAATGTGCAAAGTTTGGTGTTATTTGGACAAAACATTACTGACATAGAGCATTAAAGTCATTTTCTCATCACTACCTCAAATTTGTAATTGCGGTATACAAAAACGGTTTTGTCTATTGACACGAAATCCATAACTTTTTGTCAACACAGTCTGAAGATGATATGATTCGATTTTGGTGAAAATCGGACAAACGGTCTGGGAGGAGTTAGAAAAAGTAGGTTTTTGAAGAAAACAACATGGCGGACAGGAACTTTAGGCAAACTATGTCAAATTTGGTATCTGTGTTCTCGGCGTGACCCAAGGAACATAATAAGATCATTTGTTTTAAAATAGCTTAATGTAATCAAAAGTTATTAGCATTTTTGTAAATTTTGTTATAACTTTTGACCACAAGGTGGCGCTGCCCCGAAACTTTTGGTGTAGTGTCAAATCAAGGTCCCAAAGCCACATACTAAGTTTCGTAATGATACGCCAATGCGTTTGTTAAATATAGCATTTTACGACAAATTTCAAAATGGCCGACACCCAAGATGGCCGATATAAGAAAATTTGGTATCGCACGACTCAGCATGATGCCCTGAATCTAAAGAGACCAGTTTTATGATTTTTGACCAAAGTGTTCAGAAGTTATGAGCAAAAAAGTCAATTTTTTATATCTCCTGACCACTAGGGGGCAGTGCGCCAAAACTCTGCAGGTAGCCTCAGATTATGACTACTATGACACACACCAATTTTGGTCTGAATACGCAAATGCGTTGCGGAGATATAGCCTCAAGTTCATTTTTGCGGCAAATTCGTCGAACTCTTTCGCAAGTTTATCAAAAACGGAATGACCAATCAACTTGATTCTCATAACTTTTTGTCTTCATAGTCTGGAGATGATGTGGTTCAATTTTCGTGAAAATCGGACCAACGGCCTAGGAGGAGTTCGAAAAAGTTTGTTTTTCATAAAATTCAAAATTGCGGAAAAATTTTCATGACGGAAAATGACGTCATAGGGTGCAATCGAATCGGCTTGAGCCAAGGAATCAGTGGACAAAGGAATTTTGTTTCTAGCCCTTATGGTTCAAGAGTTATTAGCATAAATGTAAGTGTAACTTTGGACAGTTGGTGGCGCTAGAGGGGTTGAGGTAGAGACTCCAAAATTGGTGTGGTCAATGATTGGACTGTCCTCTATGTGTGTGCCAAATTTCATCATTTTCCCACTTACGGTTCTATGGGCTGCCATTGACTTCTGGGTGGAAGAAGAATAATAATAATAAGAACGAGAACGATTACAATAGGTGCCTCCGCACCTTCGGTGCTTGGCCCCTAATAACAAGCAGCAATGACGGGGCCAAGCACAAACAGGGCATTGACGTGGCCGGCAGCATAAGAGCAATTGAAGTAATCAACAACTAAATGCATTTTAATATGATTTTAGGCTAAATGGCTGAAAAATCATTAATACAGACACTGTAATTTGAATGAAAAGTTTAGCGCTTTGGACCAATAGTTGGCGCTGTGTCCAAATTGTTAGAATTGGGTCCGAGTAATGTGACAATGAAATCTGCAAAGTTTGGTGTTATTTGGACAAAACATTACTGACTTAAAGCATTAAAGTCATTTTGTCATCACTACCTCAAATTTGTAATTGCGTTATACGAAAACGGTTTTGTCTATCGACACGAAATCCATAACTTTTTGTCAGCACAGTCGGAAGATGATACGATTCGATTTTGGTGAAAATCGGACAAACGGTCTGGGAGGAGTTTGAAAAAGAAGGTTTTTGAATGAAACAACATGGCGGATATGAAATTTAGGCAAACTATGTCAAATTTGGTATCTGTGTTCTCGGTGTGACCCAAGGAACATATTAAGATCATTTGTTTTAAAATAGCTTAATGTAATCAAAAGTTATTAGCATTTTAGGAAATTGTGTTATAACTTTTGACCACAAGGTGGCGCTGCCCCGAAACTTTTGGTGTAGGTTCAAATCACGGTCCCAAAGACACATACTGAGTTTCGTAATGATACGCCAATGCGTTTGTAAAATATAGCATTTTACGACAAATTTCAAAATGGCCGACGCCCAAAATGGCCGATATAAGAAAATTTGGTATCGCACGACTCAGCATGATGCCCTGAATCTAAAGAGACCAGTTTTATAATTTTTGACCAAAGTGTTCAGAAGTTATAAGCAAAAAAGTCAATTTTTTATATCTCCTGACCACTAGGGGGCAGTGCGCCAAAACTCTGCAGGTAGCCTCAGATTATGACTACTATGACACACACCAATTTTCGTCTGAATATGCAAATGCGTTGCGGAGATATAGCCTCAAGTTCATTTTTGCGGCAAATTCGTCGAACTCTTTCGCATGTTTATCAAAAACGGTTTCACCAATCAACTTGATTCTCATAACTTTTTGTCTCCATAGTCTGGAGATGATGTGGTTCAATTTTTGTGAAAATCAGACAAACGGCCTAGGAGGAGTTCGACAAAGTAGGTTTTTCATAAAATTCAAAATTGCGGAAAAATTTTCATGACGGAAAATGACGTCATAGGGTGCAATCGAATCGGCTTGAGCCAAGGAATCAGTGGACAAAGGAATTTTGTTTCTAGCCCTTATGGTTCAAGAGTTATTAGCATAAATGTAAGTGTATCTTTGGACAGTTGGTGGCGCTAGAGGGATGGAGTTAGAGACTCCAAAATTGGTGTGGTCAATGAGTGCTTGGCCCCTAAATATAGCTGCTAGCAGCCATCACGGGGCCAAGCGCAAGGAGGGCATTAAATGTCATGCCGACATGGCTGGCATCATCAGACCAACGGCAGTAAGAATCTAAAGACATTTCAATATGACTTAAGTCTAAATGGCTGAAAAATCAACAAGACGGTCTTTGGTAATTCGATTTGATGGTTTATCACATTCAACCAACAGGCAGCGCTGTAACCAAATTGTAGTGTCAATTCATGTGGTACATTGAGAGTGTGGTGACATTGACACATGCAAAGTTTGCTTTCAATTGGGTAAACCATTGCTGAGAGAGCACTAAATTCATGTGTTTGTTAAACATAGCATCTTATAAGAAAAATCGAAATGGCAGATGCTCAAAATGGCCGATATGGGAATATTTGGTATCACAGGACTCGGCATGACCCACTGGATCTAAAGACAGCAGTTTCATGATTTTTAGACAAAGCGTTCAGGAGTTATAATCAAAAATGTCAGTTTTTTAATATCTCCTGACCACTAGGGGGCAGAGCGCCAAAACTCTGCAGGTAGCCTCAGACCATGATTGACATAACACACACCTAGTTTGGTCAGAAAACGCTAATGCGTTGCGGAGATAAAGCCTCAATTTCATTTTTGCGACCATTACGTCGAATTCTTTCGCGAGTTATTCGTAAACGGTTTGACATATCAACTTTCTTTGGATAACTTTTTGTCATGATGGTCTGGAGATGATGTGGTTTAATTTTGGTGAAAATTGGACAAACGGTCTGGGAGGAGTTCGAAAAAGTAGGTTTTTAAAGAAAAACAACATGGTGGACAAGAAGTTTGGCCGACTATGACAAATTTGGTATCTGTGTTCTCGGTTTGACCCAAGGAACGTATAAAGATAATTTGTTTTACCATAGGTTAACGCGCTCAAAAGTTATTAGCATATTTGTAAATTTGGTTATAATTTTTGACCACAAGGGGGTGCTGCCTCGAAACTTTTTGAGTCGTATCAAGGTTAGGTGCCGAAGACACATATTGAGTTTCGTAACGATACGTCAATATCTTTGTTAAATATAGCAATTTATGACAATATTCAAAATGGCCGACGCTCAAAATGGCCGATATGGGAAAATTTGGTATCGCACGACTCGGCATGATGCACTGAATCTAAAGAGACCAGTTTTATTATTTTTAGCCAAAGCGTTCAGAAGTTATAAGCAAATATTTAACTTTTTCATATCTCCTGACCACTAGGGGGCACAGCGCCAAAACTCTGCAGGTAGCCTCAAATCATGATTGACATAACACACACCTAGTTTGGTCAGAAAATGCTAATGCGTTGCGGAGATAAAGCCTCAATTTCATTTTTGCGACCATTACGTCGGATTCTTTCGCAAGTTATTCGTAAACGGTTTGACATATCAACTTTCTTTGGATAACTTTTTGTCCACATGGTCTGGAGATGATGTGGTTCAATTTTCGTTGAAATCGGAAAAACGGCCTCGGAGGAGTTTGAAAAAGTAGGTTTTTCATAAAATTCAAAATGGCGGGAAAACTTTCATGACGGAAAATGACGTCATAGGGTGCAATCGAATCGTCTTGAGCCAAGGAATCAGGGGACATAAGAATTTTGTTTCTAGGTCATACGGTTCAAAAGTTATTAGCATAAACGTTAGCGCAACTTTGGACAGTTGGTGGCGCTACAGATATTTAGTTAGAGACTTCAATTTTGCTATGGTCAATGATTGGACTGTCCTTTATGAGTGTGCCAACTTTCATCATTTTCCCGCTTACGGTTCTATGGGCTGTCATAGACTTCAATGACGGAAGAAGAAGAAGAATAATAATAAAGAACCGGAACAAAAACAATAGGTGCCTCCGCACCGACATTGACACATGCAAAGTTTGCTTTCAATTGGGTAAACCATTGCTTACAGAGCACTAAAGTCATGTGTTTGTTAAACATAGCATCTTATAAGAAAAATCGAAATGGCAGATGCTCAAAATGGCCGATATGGGAAAATGTGGTATCACAGGACTCGGCATGACCCACTGGATCTAAAGACAGCAGTTTCATGATTTTTAGACAAAGCGTTCAGGAGTTATAATCAAAAATGTCAGTTTTTTAATATCTCCTGACCACTAGGGGGCAGAGCGCCAAAACTCTGCAGGTAGCCTCAGACCATGATTGACATATCACACACCTAGTTTGGTCAGAAAAGGCTAATGCATTGCGGAGATAAAGCCTCAATTTCATTTTGGCGACTTTTACCTCGGATTCTTTCGCGAGTTATTCGTAAACGGTTTGGCGAGTCAACTTTCTTTATATATCGTTTTGTCCACATTGTCTGGAGATGATGTGGTTCAATTTTCGTGAACATCGGACGAACGGCCTAGGAGGAGTTCGAAAAAGTAGGTTTTTCATAAAATTCAAAATGGCGGGAAAATTTTCATGACGGAAAATGACGTCATAGGGTGCAATCGAATCGTCTTGAGCCAAGGAATCAGTGGACAAAAGAATTTTGTTTCTAGGACATACGGTTCAAAAGTTATTTACGTAAACGTGAGTGCAACTTTGGACAGTTGGTGGCGGTATAGAGATTGAGTTAGAGACTTCAATTTTGCTATGGTCAATGATTGGACTGTCCTTTATGAGTGTGCCAACTTTTTTTCATTTTCCCGCTTACGGTTCTATGGGCTATCATAGACTTCAATGGCAGAAGAAAAAGAATAATAATAATAATAAATATAGCTGCAAGCAGCAATGACGGGGCCAAGCACAAACAGGGCATTGACGTGGCCGGCAGCATAAGAGCAATTGAAGTAATCAACAACTAAATGCATTTTAATATGATTTTAGGCTAAATGGCTGAAAAATCATTAATACAGACACTGTAATTTGAATGAAAAGTTTAGCGCTTTGGACCAATAGTTGGCGCTGTGTCCAAATTGTTAGAATTTGGTCCGAGTAATGTGACAATGAAATCTGCAAAGTTTGGTCTTATTTGGACAAAACATTACTGACTTAAAGCATTAAAGTCATTTTGTCATCACTACCTCAAATTTGTAATTGCGGTATACGAAAACGGTTTTGTCTATCGACACGAAATCCATAACTTTTTGTCAACACAGTCTGAAGATGATACGATTCGATTTTGGTGAAAATCGGACAAACGGTCTAGGAGGAGTTTGAAAAAGTAGGTTTTTGAATGAAACAACATGGCGGATATGAAATTTAGGCAAACTATGTCAAATTTGGTATCTGTGTTCTCGGTGTGACCCAAGGAACATATTAAGATCATTTGTTTTAAAATAGCTTAATGTAATCAAAAGTTATTAGCATTTTTGGAAATTGTGTTATAACTTTTGACCACAAGGTGGCGCTGCCCCGAAACTTTTGGTGTAGGTTCAAATCAAGGTCCCAAAGACACATACTGAGTTTCGTAATGATACGCCAATGCGTTTGTAAAATATAGCATTTTACGACAAATTTCAAAATGGCCGACGCCCAAAATGGCCGATATAAGAAAATTTGGTATCGCACGACTCAGCATGATGCCCTGAATCTAAAGAGACCAGTTTTATGATTTTTGACCAAAGTGTTCAGAAGTTATAAGCAAAAAAGTCAATTTTTTATATCTCCTGACCACTAGGGGGCAGTGCGCCAAAACTCTGCAGGTAGCCTCAGATTATGACTACTATGACACACACCAATTTTGGTCTGAATATGCAAATGCGTTGCGGAGATATAGCCTCAAGTTCATTTTTGCGGCAAATTCGTCGAACTCTTTCGCATGTTTATCAAAAACGGTTTGACCAATCAACTTGATTCTCATAACTTTTTGTCTCCATAGTCTGGAGATGATGTGGTTCAATTTTTGTGAGAATCAGACAAACGGCCTAGGAGGAGTTCGACAAAGTAGGTTTTTCATAAAATTCAAAATTGCGGAAAAAGTTTCATGACGGAAAATGACGTCATAGGGTGCAATCGAATCGGCTTGAGCCAAGGAATCAGTGGACAAAGGAATTTTGTTTCTAGCCCTTATGGTTCAAAAGTTATTAGCATAAATGTAAGTGTAACTTTGGACAGTTGGTGGCGCTAGAGGGATTGAGGTAGAGACTCCAAAATTGGTGTGGTCAATGATTGGACTGTCCTCTATGTGTGTGCCAAATTTCATCATTTTCCTGCATACGGTTCTATGGGCTGCCATTGACTTCTGGGTGGAAGAAGAATAATAATAAGAACGAGAACGATTACAATAGGTGCCTCCGCACCTTCGGTGCTTGGCCCCTAACGAGAACGATTACAATAGGTGCCTCCGCACCTTCGGTGCTTGGCCCCTAACAAGCAGCAATGACGGGGCCAAGCACAAACAGGGCATTGACGTGGCCGGCAGCACAAGAGCAATTGAAGTAATCAACAACTAAATGCATTTTAATATGATTTTAGGCTAAATGGCTGAAAAATCATTAATACAGACACTGTAATTTGATTTAATAGTTTATCGCTTTGGACCAATAGATGGTGCTGTGTCCAAATTGTTAGAATGTGGTCCGAGTAATGTCACAATGAAATGTGCAAAGTTTGGTGTTATTTGCACAAAACATTACTGACATAGAGCATTTAAGTCATTTTGTCATCACTACCTCAAATTTGTAATTTCGGTATACGAAAACGGTTTTCTCTATCGACACGAAATCCATAACTTTTTGTCAACTCAGTCTGAAGATGATACGATTCAATTTTGGTGAAAATCGGACAAACGGTCTGGGAGGAGTTAGAAAAAGTAGGTTTTTTAATAAAACAACATGGCGGACATGAAATTTAGACAAACTATTTCAAATTTGGTATCTGTGTTCTCGGCTTGACCCAAGGAACATATTAAGATCATTTGTTTTAAAATAGCTTAATGTAATCAAAAGTTATTCGCATTTTTGTAAATTGTGTTTTAACTTTTTACCACAAGGTGGCGCTGCTCCGAAACTTTTTGCGTAGTGTCACATCAAGGTCCCAAAGACTCATATTGAGTTTCGTAATGATTCGCCAATGCGTTTGTAAAATATAGCATTTCAGGACAAAATTCAATATGGCCGACGCCCAAAATGGCCGATATGAGAAAATTTGGTATCGCACAACTCAGCATGATGCCCTGAATCTAAAGAGAGCAGTTTTATGATTTTTGAGCAAAGTGTTCAGAAGTTATGAGCAAAAAAGTCAATTTTTTATATCTCCTGACCACCAGGGGGCAGTGCGCCAAAACTCTGCAGGTAGCCTCAGATTATGACTACTATGACACACACCAATTTTGGTCTGAATACGCAAATGCGTTGCGGAGATATAGCCTCAAGTTCATTTTTGCGGCAAATTCGTCGAACTCTTTTGCAAGTTTATCAAAAACGGAATGACCAATCAACTTGATTCTCATAACTTTTTGTCTCCATAGTCAGGAGATGATGTGGTTCAATTTTTGTGAGAATCAGACAAACGGCCTAGGAGGAGTTCGACAAAATAGGTTTTTCATAAAATTCAAAATTGCGGAAAAATTTTCATGACGGAAAATGACGTCATAGAGTGCAATCGAATCACCTTGAGCCAAGGAATCAGTGGACAAAGGATTTTTGTTTCTAGCCTTTATGGTTCAAGAGTTATTAGCATAAATGTAAGTGCAACTTTGGACAGTTGGTGGCGCTAGAGGGATTGAGGTAGAGACTCCAAAATTGGTGTGGTCAATGATTGGACTGTCGTCTATGTGTATGCCAAATTTCATCATTTTCCCAGTTACGGTTCTATGGGCTGCCATTGACTTCTGGGTGGAAGAAGAATAATAATAACAAGCAGCAATGACGGGGCCAAGCACAAACAGGGCATTGACGTGGCCGGCAGCATAAGAGCAATTGAAGTAATCAACAACTAAATGCATTTTAATATGATTTTAGGCTAAATGGCTGAAAAATCATTAATACAGACACTGTAATTTGAATGAAAAGTTTAGCGCTTTGGACCAATAGTTGGCGCTGTGTCCAAATTGTTAGAATTTGGTCCGAGTAATGTGACAATGAAATCTGCAAAGTTTGGTCTTATTTGGACAAAACATTACTGACTTAAAGCATTAAAGTCATTTTGTCATCACTACCTCAAATTTGTAATTGCGGTATACGAAAACGGTTTTGTCTATCGACACGAAATCCATAACTTTTTGTCAACACAGTCTGAAGATGATACGATTCGATTTTGGTGAAAATCGGACAAACGGTCTAGGAGGAGTTTGAAAAAGTAGGTTTTTGAATGAAACAACATGGCGGATATGAAATTTAGGCAAACTATGTCAAATTTGGTATCTGTGTTCTCGGTGTGACCCAAGGAACATATTAAGATCATTTGTTTTAAAATAGCTTAATGTAATCAAAAGTTATTAGCATTTTTGGAAATTGTGTTATAACTTTTGACCACAAGGTGGCGCTGCCCCGAAACTTTTGGTGTAGGTTCAAATCAAGGTCCCAAAGACACATACTGAGTTTCGTAATGATACGCCAATGCGTTTGTAAAATATAGCATTTTACGACAAATTTCAAAATGGCCGACGCCCAAAATGGCCGATATAAGAAAATTTGGTATCGCACGACTCAGCATGATGCCCTGAATCTAAAGAGACCAGTTTTATGATTTTTGACCAAAGTGTTCAGAAGTTATAAGCAAAAAAGTCAATTTTTTATATCTCCTGACCACTAGGGGGCAGTGCGCCAAAACTCTGCAGGTAGCCTCAGATTATGACTACTATGACACACACCAATTTTGGTCTGAATATGCAAATGCGTTGCGGAGATATAGCCTCAAGTTCATTTTTGCGGCAAATTCGTCGAACTCTTTCGCATGTTTATCAAAAACGGTTTGACCAATCAACTTGATTCTCATAACTTTTTGTCTCCATAGTCTGGAGATGATGTGGTTCAATTTTTGTGAGAATCAGACAAACGGCCTAGGAGGAGTTCGACAAAGTAGGTTTTTCATAAAATTCAAAATTGCGGAAAAAGTTTCATGACGGAAAATGACGTCATAGGGTGCAATCGAATCGGCTTGAGCCAAGGAATCAGTGGACAAAGGAATTTTGTTTCTAGCCCTTATGGTTCAAAAGTTATTAGCATAAATGTAAGTGTAACTTTGGACAGTTGGTGGCGCTAGAGGGATTGAGGTAGAGACTCCAAAATTGGTGTGGTCAATGATTGGACTGTCCTCTATGTGTGTGCCAAATTTCATCATTTTCCTGCATACGGTTCTATGGGCTGCCATTGACTTCTGGGTGGAAGAAGAATAATAATAAGAACGAGAACGATTACAATAGGTGCCTCCGCACCTTCGGTGCTTGGCCCCTAATAATAATAATAATAAGAACCGGAACAAAAACAATAGGTGCCTCCGCACCTTCGGTGCTTGGCCCCTAAATATAGCTGCTAGCAGCCATCACGGGGCCAAGCGCAAGGAGGGCATTAAATGTCATGCCGACATGGCTAGGATCATCAGACCAACGGCAGTAAGAATCTAAAGACATTGCAATATGACTGAAGTCTAAATGGCTGAAAAATCATCAATACGGTCTTTAGTAATTCGATTTAATGGTTTATCACGTTCGACCAACAGGCAGAGCTGTAACCAAATTGTAGTGTCAATTCATTTGGTACATTGAGAGTGTGGTGACATTGACACATGCAAAGTTTGCTTTCAATTGGGTAAACCATTGCTGACAGAGCACTAAAGTCATGTGTTTGTTAAACATAGCATCTTATAAGAAAAATCGAAATGGCAGACGCTCAAAATGGCCGATATGGGAAAATTTGGTATCACAGGACTCGGCATGACCCACTGGATCTAAAGACAGCAGTTTCATGATTTTTAGACAAAACGTTCAGGAGTTATAATCAAAAATGTCAGGTTTTTTTATATCTCCTGACCACTAGGGGGCAGAACGCCAAAACTCTGCAGGTAGCCTCAGACCATGATTGACATAACACACACCTAGTTTGGTCAGAAAACACTAATGCGTTGCGGAGATAAAGCCTCAATTTCATTTTTGCGACCATTACGTCGGATTCTTTCGCGAGTTATTCGTAAACGGTTTGACATATCAACTTTCTTTGGATAACTTTTTGTCATGATGGTCTGGAGATGATGTGGTTTAATTTTGGTGAAAATTGGACAAACGGTCTGGGAGGAGTTCGAAAAAGTAGGTTTTTAAAGAAAAACAACATGGTGGACAAGAAGTTTGTCCGACTATGACAAATTTGGTATCTGTGTTCTTGGTTTGACCCAAGGAACGTATAAAGATAATTTGTTTTACCATAGGTTAACGCACTCAAAAGTTATTACCATATTTGTAAATTTGGTTATAATTTTTGACCACAAGGGGGTGCTGCCTTGAAACTTTTTGAGTCGTATCAAGGTTAGGTGCCGAAGACACATATTGAGTTTCGTAACGATACGCCAATATCTTTGTTAAATATAGCAATTTATGACAATATTCAAAATGGCCGACGCTCAAAATGGCCGATATGGGAAAATTTGGTATCGCACGACTCGGCATGATGCACTGAATCTAAAGAGACCAGTTTTATTATTTTTGGCCAAAGCGTTCAGAAGTTATAAGCAAATATTTAACTTTTTCATATCTCCTGACCACTAGGGGGCACAGCGCCAAAACTCTGCAGGTAGCCTCAGATCATGATTGACATAACACACACCTAGTTTGGTCAGAAAACGCTAATGCGTTGCGGAGATAAAGCCTCAATTTCATTTTTGCGACCATTACGTCGGATTCTTTCGCGAGTTATTCGTAAATGGTTTGACATATCAACTTTCTTTGGATAACTTTTTGTCCACATGGTCTGGAGATGATGTGGTTCAATTTTCGTTAAAATCGGAAAAACGGCCTAGGAGGAGTTCGAAAAAGTAGGTTTTTCATAAAATTCAAAATGGCGGGAAAAATTTCATGACGGAAAATGACGTCATAGGGTGCAATCGAATCGTCTTGAGCCAAGGAATCAGTGGACATAAGAATTTTGTTTCTAGGTCATACGGTTCAAAAGTTATTAGCATAAACGTTAGTTCAACTTTGGACAGTTGGTGGCGCTAGAGATATTGAGTTAGAGACTTCAAATTTGTTATGGTCAATGATTGGACTGTCTTTAATGAGTGTGCCAACTTTCATCATTTTCCCGCATACGGTTCTATGGGCTGCCATAGACTTTCATGGCGGAAGAAGAAGATGAAGAATAATAATAAGAACCGGAACAGAAACAATAGGTGCCTTCGCACCTTCGGTGCTTGGCCCCTAATAATAATAATAAGAACCGGAACAAAAACAATAGGTGCCTCCGCACCTTCGGTGCTTGGCCCCTAATAATAATAAGAACCGGAACAAAAACAATAGGTGCCTCCGCACCTTCGGTGCTTGGCCCCTAATAATAATAAGAACCGGAACAGAAACAATAGGTGCCTTCGCACCTTCGGTGCTTGGCCCCTAATAATAATAATAAATATAGCTGCAAGCAGCAATGACCGGGGTTCAAACGTCGCAAGACCATCTGAGCTGTCAAGACGGTTTGTGGTCAATCTGACTAGTTCTCCTAATGTGCACAGTTCTGTGAAGTTTCTACTCTGTGCAAACAATGAATAGACATCTTTCAAAGATGTTCAGACTGAGAAGATTAAATGATATTAATATTGTGAACTGAACATCTGAACTGTTCTGTCGGTTTATGTCAGTCTATGTCAATCTGACTTGTTCACCACATAAAAAGATTTTCTAGCCTGATGGTGCCTCTTGTGGACAAAAGTAGTATTACAGCTTTTCTAAGATTTTAAAATGTAGATTATTTGTAATTTATTGTGAGCCCTATGAGCATCAGAAATACATGAGACCTGACAGATTTCTTCAAAATGACTTGTTCTTAACATGTTCACAGATCTGTGACGTTTCTCTTGTGGACAAAACTAGTATTACAGCTTTTCTAAGATTTTAAAATGTAGATGGTTTATAATTTATTGTGAGCCGTACGAGCATCAGAAATACATGAAACCTCACAAGTTTCTTCATAATGTCTTGTTCTTAACATTTACACAGTTTTGTGAAGTTTCTTGTTTTTGGACAAGATATATAGACATTTTAATCACAATAGGCCAAATCAGAAATATATGAAAAATTGTATCTGCTGAACGGTTTAACTAATCGAAAATCCTTTGACAACTTTTTGCCTTGAGTGTCCCTAGATGATGCGTGTGAATTTTCAAGCCAGTGAGATTGACGGCCTATGACGAGTTCGAAAAATTTGAAATTTCAAAAATCTCCAATATTTCGCAAACAATTTGATTGACAGCAGTGGTTCTAGAGCAAACACGCCCATCGAGTTTCGTTCCGATCGACCTTCGTTAAGCTAGTCTAATTGATGCTCAATGTTCATTGGCCGATGACGGTCATGCTTTTTGAGATAAACCAATGTCCTCATAGACCATCATGGACCCTTGGACAAAGACCGTGCATGACAAGTCTCAGGTCAATCGGACTAACATGTGACCCTGTACAGGTGATTGAGTGTTTTTTTCGCAATATAGCGCCACCAAGTGGTCAATCATCACAGTTTTTTTGGTTTGACCACAAATTGAGCTTATACATGACTATGTGAAGTTTGGTGAGATTATCTCTTTGCGTTCCAGAGCTATTACGATTTTAGCAAAAGTGTCTCCGCCTTATGCGAACGTTTTATTGTCTTGTTGCAAGCGTGAATCACCGATCAAAATTCCTTTGACAACTTTTGATCATGAGAGTCTCTAGATGATGCGTGGGAAATTTTGCGTGATTTGAACAAACGGCCTATGAGGAGTTCGAAAAATTTTTTTTTCAGAAAATTCAAAATGGCGGAAAATTTTTATAGGCGGAAATGAAATCGGAGATATACATTTTTTAAGTTTTGAGCCAAGGATTCCAGAGATATAAGACACTTGAGTGTACGACAAACGGTTTACGAGTTATGAACGTGTACGCGTTTGTAGTCGCTGTAGCGCCACCTATAGCCCGATTTGCGTCATATTTTGATACGTTCTCCCCAAATTGAGACCTACCATCTGACAAAGTTTCAAGTCTCTAGACCTTACGGTTTGGTCTGCACGAGACGCATTACGGCAGAAGAATAATAATAATAATAATAAATATAGCTGCAAGCAGCAATGACCGGGGTTCAAACGTCGCAAGACCATCTGAGCTGTCAAGACGGTTTGTTGTCAATCTGACTAGTTCTCCTAATGTGCACAGTTCTGTGATGTTTCTACTTTGTGTAAACAATGTATAGACATCTTTCAAAGATGTTCAGAATGAGAAGATCAAATGATATTCACATTGTGAACTGAACATATGAACTGTTATGTCGGTCTATGTCAATCTGACTTGTTCTCCACATAAAAAAAGATTTTCTAGTCTGATGGTGCCTCTTGTGGACAAAAGTAGTATTACAGCTTTTCTAAGATTTTAAAATGTAGATCATTTGTAATTTATTGTGAGCCCTATGAGCATCAGAAATACATGAGACCTGACACATTTCTTCAAAATGACTTGTTCTTAACATGCTCACAGATCTGTGACGTTTCTCTTGTGGACAAAACTAGTATTACAGCTTTTCTAAGATTTTAAAATATAGAGTGTTTATAATTTATTGTGAGCCGTACGAGCATCAGAAATACATGAAACCTCACAAGTTTCTTCATAATGTCTTGTTCTTAACATTTACACAGTTTTGTGAAGTTTCTTGTTTTTGGACAAGATATATAGACATTTTAATCACAATAGGCCAAATCAGAAATATATGAAAAATTGTATCTGCTGAACGGTTTAACTAATCGAAAATCCTTTGACAACTTTTTGCCTTGAGTGTCCCTAGATGATGCGTGTGAATTTTCAAGCCAGTGAGATTGACGGCCTATGACGAGTTCGAAAAATTTGAAATTTCAAAAATCTCCAATATTTCGCAAACAATTTGATTGACAGCAGTGGTTCTTGAGGCAAAGTTGTTCAGTATGAGGAGATCTATCAGATGATATCAATATTCTGTGGATGCGTGAAACACCACGTGAGTAGAGACGCAAAAAACTCGTTAGCGCCAACTAGTGTCCGATTTTCTTCAAAATTCTGACAGACCACTAGGGCCATGAGTCAAACACGCCCATCGAGTTTCGTACCGATCGACCTTCGTTAAGCTAGTCTAATTGATGCTCAAAGTTCATTGGCCGATGACGGTCATGTTTTTTGAGATACACCAATGTCCTCATAGACCATCATGGACCCTTGGACAAAGACCGTGCATGACAAGTCTCAGGTCAATCGGACTACCATGTGACCCTGTACAGGTGATTGAGTGTTTTTTTCGCAATATAGCGCCACCAAGTGGTCAATCATCGCAGTTTTTTTGGTGTGACCACATATTGATCTTATACATGACTATGTGAAGTTTGGTGAGATTATCTCTTTACGTTCCAGAGGTATTACGATTTTAGCAAAAGTGTCTCCGCCTTATGCAAACGTTTTATTGTCTTGTTGCAAGCGTGAATCACCGATCAAAATTCCTTTGACAACTTTTGGTCATGAGAGTCTCTAGATTATGCGTGGGAAATTTTGCGTAATTTGGACAAACGGCCTATGAGGAGTTCGAAAAAAATTTTTTTCAGAAAATTCAAAATGGCGGAAAATTTTTATAGGCGGAAATGAAATCGGAGATATACATTTTTTAAGTCTTGAGCCAAGGATTCCAGGGATATAAGACACTTGAGTCTACGACAAACGGTTTACGAGTTATGAGCGTGTACGCGTTTGTAGTCGCTGTAGCGCCACCTATTGCCCGATTTGCGTCATATTTTGATACGTTCTCCCCAAATTGAGACCTACCATCTGACCAACTTTCAAGTCTCTAGACCTTACGGTTTGGTCTGCACGATAAGAAGTACGGCAGAATAATAATAATAATAATAATAAATATAGCTGCAAGCAGCAATGACCGGGGTTCAAACGTAGCAGGACCATCTGAGCTGTCATGACGGTTTGTGGTCAATCTGACTAGTTCTCCTAATGTGCACAGTTCTGTGAATTTTCTACTTTGTGTAAACAATGTATAGACATCTTTCAAAGATGTTCAGAATGAGAAGATCAAATGATATTGACATTGTGAACTGAACATATGAACAGTTATGTCGGTCTATGTCAATCTGACTTGTTCTCCACATAAACAGAGCTTTATGAAGTTTCTAGTTTGTGTAAATGATATATAGACGTTACAAAAAAATTTCAGTATGGGAAGATCTATCAAATGATAACAATGTGGATATGTTTAACACTACACGTCATATCATTTGAACTGTTATGACCTTTTTTTGTCAATCTGACTAGTTTTCCTAATGAGCACAGTTCTGTGAAGTTTCTACTCTGTGCAAACAATGAATAGACATCTTTCAAAGATGTTCAGACTGAGAAGATTAAATGATATTAATATTGTGAACTGAACATCTGAACTGTTCTGTCGGTTTATGTCAGTCTATGTCAATCTGACTTGTTCTCCACATAAAAAGATTTTCTAGCCTGATGGTGCCTCTTGTGGACAAACGTAGTATTACAGCTTTTCTAAGATTTTAAAATGTAGATCATTTGTAATTTATTGTGAGCCCTATGAGCATCAGAAATACATGAGACCTGACACATTTCTTCAAAATGACTTGTTCTTAACATGTTCACAGATCTGTGACGTTTCTCTTGTGGACAAAACTAGTATTACAGCTTTTCTAAGATTTTAAAATGTAGATGGTTTATAATTTATTGTGAGCCGTACGAGCATCAGAAATACATGAAACCTCACAAGTTTCTTCATAATGTCTGGTTCTTAACATTTACACAGTTTTGTGAAGTTTCTTGTTTGTGGACAAGATATATAGACATTTTAATCACAAGAAGATTAAATGATATTAATATTGTGAACTGAACATCTGAACTGTTCTGTCGGTTTATGTCAGTCTATGTCAATCTGACTTGTTCTCCACATAAAAAGATTTCCTAGCCTGACGGTGCCTCTTGTGGACAAAACTAGTATTACAGCTTTTCTAAGATTTTAAAATATAGATCATTTATAATTTATTGTGATCCCTAAGAGCATCAGAAATACATGAAACCCCACACATTTCTTCAAAATGACTTGTTCTTAACATTTAAACAGTTTTGTGAAGTTTCTTGTTTGTGGACAAGATATATAGACTTTTTACTCACAATAGGCCAGACCAGAAATATTTGAAAAATTGTATCTGCTGAACAGTTTAACTAATCGAAAATCCTTTGACAACTTTTTGCCTTGAGTGTCCCTAGATGATGCGTGTGAATTTTCAAGCCAGTGAGATTGACGGCCTATGACGAGTTCGAAAAATTTGAAATTTCAAAAATCTCCAATATTTCGCAAACAATTTGATTGACAGCAGTGGTTCTTGAGGCAAAGTTGTTCAGTATGAGGAGACCTATCAGATGATATCAATATTTTGTGGATGCGTGAAACACCACGTGAGTAGAGACGCAAAAAACTCGTTAGCGCCAACTAGTGTCCGATTTTCTTCAAAATTCTGACAGACCACTAGGGCCATGAGTCAAACACGCCCATCGAGTTTCGTTCCGATCGACCTTCGTTAAGCTAGTCTAATTGATGCTCAAAGTTCATTGGCCGATGACGGTCATGTTTTTTGAGATACACCAATGTCCTCATAGACCATCATGGACCCTTGGACAAAGACCGTGCATGGCAAGTCTCAGGTCAATCGGACTAACATGTGACCCTGTACAGGTGATTGAGTGTTTTTTTTGCAATATAGCGCCACCAAGTGGTCAATCATCGCAGTTTTTTTGGTGTGACCACAAATTGAGCTTATACATGACTATGTGAAGTTTGGTGAGATTATCTCTTTGCGTTCCAGAGCTATTACGATTTAAGCAAAAGTGTCTCCGCCTTATGCGAACGTTTTATTGTCTTGTTGCAAGCGTGAATCACCGATTAAAATTCCTTTGACAACTTTTGGTCATGAGAGTCTCTAGATGATGCGTGGGAAATTTTGCATGATTTGGCCAAACGGCCTATGAGGAGTTCGAAAATTTTTTTTTTCAGAAAATTCAAAATGGCGGAAAATTTTTATAGGCGGAAATGAAATCGGAGATATACATTTTTTAAGTCTTGAGCCAAGGATTCCAGGGATATAAGACACTTGAGTGTACGACAAACGGTTTACGAGTTATGAGCGTGTACGCGTTTGTAGTCGCTGTAGCGCCACCTATTGCCCGATTTGCGTCATATTTTGATACGTTCTCCCCAAATTGAGACCTACCATCTGACAAAGTTTCAAGTCTCTAGACCTTACGGTTTGGTCTGCACGAGACGCATTACGGCAGAAGAATAATAATAATAATAATAAATATAGCTGCAAGCAGCAATGACCGGGGTTCAAACGTAGCAGGACCATCTGAGCTGTCATGACTGTTTGTGGTCAATCTGACTAGTTCTCCTAATGTGCACAGTTCTGTGAGGTTTCTACTTTGTGCAAACAATGTATAGACATCTTTCAAAGATGTTCAGAATGAGAAGATTAAATGATATTAATATTGTGAACTGAACATCTGAACTGTTCTGTCGGTTTATGTCAGTCTATGTCAATCTGACTTGTTCTCCACATAAAAAGATTTTCTGGCCTGATGGTGCCTCTTGTGGACAAAACTACTATTACAGCTTTTCTAAGATTTTAAAATGTAGATCGTTTGTAATTTATTGTGAGCCCTATGAGCATCAGAAATACATGAGACCTGACACATTTCTTCAAAATGACTTGTTCTTAACATGTTCACAGATCTGTGACGTTTCTCTTGTGGACAAAACTAGTATTACAGCTTTTCTAAGATTTTAAAATGTAGATGGTTTATAATTTATTGTGAGCCGTACGAGCATCAGAAATACATGAAACCTCACAGGTTTCTTCATAATGTCTTGTTCTTAACATTTACACAGTTTTGTGAAGTTTCTTGTTTTTGGACAAGATATATAGACGTTTTAATCACAATAGGCCAAATCAGAAATATATGAAAAATTGTATCTGCTGAACGGTTTAACTAATCGAAAATCCTTTGACAACTTTTTGCCTTGAGTGTCCCTAGATGATGCGTCTGAATTTTCAAGCCAGTGAGATTGACGGCCTATGACGAGTTCGAAAAATTTGAAATTTCAAAAATCTCCAATATTTCGCAAACAATTTGATTGACAGCAGTGGTTCTTGAGGCAAAGTTGTTCAGTATGAGGAGATCTATCAGATGATATCAATATTTTGTGGATGCATGAAACACCACGTGAGTAGAGACGCAAAAAACTCGTTAGCGCCAACTAGTGTCCGATTTTCTTCAAAATTCTGACAGACCACTAGGGCCATGAGTCAAACACGCCCATCGAGTTTCGTTCCGATCGACCTTCGTTAAGCTGGTCTAATTGATGCTCAAAGTTCATTGGCCGATGACGGTCATGTTTTTTGAGATACACCAATGTCCTCATAGACCATCATGGACCCTTGGACAAAGACCGTGCATGACAAGTCTCAGGTCAATCGGACTACCATGTGACCCTGTACAGGTGATTGAGTGTTTTTTTCGCAATATAGCGCCACCAAGTGGTCAATCATCGCAGTTTTTTTGGTGTGACCACAAATTGAGCTTATACATGACTATGTGAAGTTTGGTGAGATTATCTCTTTGCGTTCCAGAGCTATTACGATTTTAGCAAAAGTGTCTCCGCCTTATGCGAACGTTTTAGCATGTCGTTGCAAGCGTGAATCACCGATCAAAATTATTTGAATAACTTTTGGTCATGAGAGTCTCTAGATGATATATGTGAAGTTTCGCGTTATTTGGACAAACGGTCTATGAGGAGTTCGAAAACTTTTTTTTTCAGAAAATTCAAAATGGCGGAAAATTTTTATAGGCGGAAATGAAATCGGAGATATACATTTTTTAAGTCTTGAGCCAAGGATTCCAGAGATATAAGACACTTGAGTGTACGACAAACGGTTTACGAGTTATGAACATGTACGCGTTTGTAGTTGCTGTAGCGCCACCTATAGCCCGATTTGCGTCATATTTTGATACGTTCTCCCCAAATTGAGACCTACCATCTGACAAAGTTTCAAGTCTCTAGACCTTACGGTTTGGTCTGCACAAGACGCATTACGGCAGAAGAATAATAATAATAATAATAATAATAAATATAGCTGCAAGCAGCAATGACCGGGGTTCAAACGTGGCAGGACCATCTGAGCTGTCATGACTGTTTGTGGTCAATCTGACTAGTTCTCCTAATGTGCACAGTTCTGTGAAGTTTCTACTTTGTGTAAACAATGTATAGACATCTTTCAAAGATGTTCAGAATGAGAAGATCAAATGATATTGACATTGTGAACTGAACATATGAACTGTTATGTCGGTCTATGTCAATCTGACTTGTTCTCCACATAAACAGAGCTTTATGAAGTTTCTATTTTGTGTAAATGATATATAGACGTTACAAAAAAATTTCAGTATGGGAAGATCTATCAAATGATAACAATGTGGATATGTTTAACACTACACGTCATATCATTTGAACCGTTATGACCTTTTTTTGTCAATCTGATTAGTTTTCCTAATGAACACAGTTCTGTGAAGTTTCTACTCTGTGCAAACAATGAATAGACATCTTTCAAAGATGTTCAGACTGAGAAGATTAAATGATATTAATATTGTGAACTGAACATCTGAACTGTTCTGTCGGTTTATGTCAGTCTATGTCAATCTGACTTGTTCTCCACATAAAAAGATTTTCTAGCCTGATGGTGCCTCTTGTGGACAAAAGTAGTATTACAGCTTTTCTAAGATTTTAAAATGTAGATCATTTGTAATTTATTGTGAGCCCTATGAGCATCAGAAATACATGAGACCTGACACATTTCTTCAAAATGACTTGTTCTTAACATGTTCACAGATCTGTGACGTTTCTCTTGTGGACAAAACTAGTATTACAGCTTTTCTAAGATTTTAAAATGTAGATGGTTTATAATTTATTGTGAGCCGTACGAGCATCAGAAATACATGAAACCTCACAAGTTTCTTCATAATGTCTTGTTCTTAACATTTACACAGTTTTGTGAAGTTTCTTGTTTTTGGACAAGATATATAGACATTTTAATCACAATAGGCCAAATCAGAAATATATGAAAAATTGTATCTGCTGAACGGTTTAACTAATCGAAAATCCTTTGACAACTTTTTGCCTTGAGTGTCCCTAGATGATGCATGTGAATTTTCAAGACAGTGAGATTGACGGCCTATGACGAGTTCGAAAAATTTGAAATTTCAAAAATCTCCAATATTTCGCAAACAATTTGATTGACAGCAGTGGTTCTTGAGGCAAAGTTGTTCAGTATGAGGAGATCTATCAGATGATATCAATATTTTGTGGATGCATGAAACACCACGTGAGTAGAGACGCAAAAAACTCGTTAGCGCCAACTAGTGTCCGATTTTCTTCAAAATTCTGACAGACCACTAGGGCCATGAGTCAAACACGCCCATCGAGTTTCGTTCCGATCGACCTTCGTTAAGCTGGTCTAATTGATGCTCAAAGTTCATTGGCCGATGATGGTCATGTTTTTTGAGATACACCAATGTCCTCATAGACCATCATGGACCCTTGGACAAAGACCGTGCATGACAAGTCTCAGGTCAATCGGACTACCATGTGACCCTGTACAGGTGATTGAGTGTTTTTTTCGCAATATAGCGCCACCAAGTGGTCAATCATCGCAGTTTTTTTGGTGTGACCACAAATTGAGCTTATACATGACTATGTGAAGTTTGGTGAGATTATCTCTTTGCGTTCCAGAGCTATTACGATTTTAGCAAAAGTGTCTCCGCCTTATGCGAACGTTTTAGCGTGTTGTTGCAAGCGTGAATCACCGATCAAAATTATTTGAATAACTTTTGATCATGACAGTCTCTAGATGATATGTGTGAAGTTTCGCGTTATTTGGACAAACGGTCTATGAGGAGTTCGAAAACTTTTTTTTTCAGAAAATTCAAAATGGCGGAAAATTTTTATAGGCGGAAATGAAATCGGAGATATACATTTTTTAAGTTTTGAGCCAAGGATTCCAGAGATATAAGTGCACAGTTCTGTGAAGTTTCTACTTTGTGTAAACAATGTATAGACATCTTTCAAAGATGTTCAGAATGAGAAGATCAAATGATATTGACATTGTGAACTGAACATATGAACAGTTATGTCGGTCTATGTCAATCTGACTTGTTCTCCACATAAACAGAGCTTTATGAAGTTTCTAGTTTGTGTAAATTATATATAGACATGTTACAAATTTTTTCAGTATGGGAAGATCTATCAAATGATAGTAATGTGGATATGTTTAACACTACACGTCATATCATTTGAACTGTTATGACCTTTTTTGTCAATCTGACTAGTTTACCTAATGAGCACAGTTCTGTGAAGTTTCTACTCTGTGTGAATAGACATCTTTCAAAGATGTTCAGACTGAGAAGATTAAATGATATTAATATTGTGAACTGAACATCTGAACTGTTCTGTCAGTTTATGTCAGTCTATGTCAATCTGACTTGTTCTCCACATAAAAAGATTTTCTAGCCTGATGGTGCCTCTTGTGGACAAAAGTAGTATTACAGCTTTTCTAAGATTTTAAAATAAAGATTGTTTATAATTTATTGTGAGCCCTATGAGCATCAGAAATACATGAGACCTGACACATTTCTTCAAAATGACTTGTTCTTAACATGTTCACAGTTCTGTGACGTTTCTCTTGTGGACAAAAGTAGTATTACAGCTTTTCTAAGATTTTAAAATAGAGAGTGTTTATAATTTATTGTGAGCCCTATGAGCTGCAGAAATACATGAAACCCGACACATTTCTTCAAAATGACTTGTTCTTAACATTTACACAGTTTGGTGAAGTTTCTTGTTTGTGGACGAGATATATAGGCTTTTTATTCACAATAGGCCAGACCTGAAATATATGAAAAATTATATCTGCTGAACGGGTTAACTAATCAAAATTCTTTGAATAACTTTTTGCCTTGAGTGTCCCTAGATGATGCGTGTGAATTTTCAAGCCAATCGTATTGACCGCCTATGACGAGTTCGAAAAATTTGAAATTTCAAAAATCTCCAATATTTCGCAAACAATTTGATTGACAGCAGTGGTTCTTGAGGCAAAGTTGTTCAGTATGAGGAGATCTATCATATGATATCAATATTCTGTGGATGCGTGAAATACCACGTGAGTAGAGACGCAAAAAACTTGTTAGCGCCAACTAGTGTCCGATTTTTTTCAAAATTCTGACAGACCACTATGGCCATGCGTCAAACACACCCATCGAGTTTCGTTCCGATCGACCTTCGTTAGGCTGGTCTAATTGATGCTCAAAGTTCATTGGCCGATGACGGCCATGTTTTTTGAGATACACCAATGTCCTCATAGACCATCAGGGACCCTTGGTCAAAGACCGTGCATGACAAGTTTCAGGTCAATCAGATAAACATGTGACCCTGTACAGGTGATTTAGTGTTTTTTTCACAATATAGCGCCACCAAGTGGTCAACTGGCCCAGTTTTTTTGGTGTGACCACAAAATGACCTTATACATGACTATGTGAAGTTTGTTGAGATTATCTCTTTGCGTTCCAGAGTTATTACGATTTTAGCAAAAGTGTCTCCGCACTATGCGAACGTTTTAGCGTGTTGTTGCAAGCCTGAATCACCGATCGAAATTATTTGAATAACTTTTGGTCATGAGAGTCTCTAGATGATATGTGTGAAGTTTCACGTTATTTGGACAAACGGCCTATGAGGAGTTCGAAAAAATTTTTTTTCAGAAAATTCAAAATGGCGGACAATTTTTATGGGCGGAAATGAAATCGGAGATATACATTTTTTAAGTCTTGAGCCAAGGATTCCAGGGATATAAGACACTTGAGTGTAAGACAAACTGTCTATGAGTTATTAGCAATTTAGGTATTTTGATCGCTGTAGCGCCACCTATTGGCCAATCGGGGTCATATTTTGATACGTTCTCCCCAAATTGAGACCTACCTTCTGGCCAACTTTCAAGTCTCTAGACATTACGGTTTGGTCTGGACGATAAGAAGTACGGCAGAATAATAATAATAATAATAAAAATCTTAACAATTACAATAGGTTTTCAACGCTTCGCGTTTGAACCCCTAATAATAATAATAATAATAAAAATCCTAACAATTACAATAGGTTTTCAACGCTTCGCGTTTGAACCCCTAATAAAAATCCTAACAATTACAATAGGTTTTCAACGCTTCGCGTTTGAACCCCTAAATATAGCTGCTAGCAGCCATCACGGGGCCAAGCGCAAGGAGGGCATTAAATGTCATGCCGACATGGCTGGCATCATCAGACCAACGGCAGTAAGAATCTAAAGACATTTCCTAAAGACAGCAGTTTCATGATTTTTAGACAAAGCGTTCAGGAGTTATAATCAAAAATGTCAGTTTTTTAATATCTCCTGACCACTAGGGTGCAGAGCGCCAAAACTCTGCAGGTAGCCTCAGACCATGATTGAAATAACACACACCTAGTTTGGTCAGAAAACACTAATGCGTTGCGGAGATAAAGCCTCAATTTCATTTTTGCGACCATTACATCGGATTCTTTCGCGAGTTATTCGTAAACGGTTTGACATATCAACTTTCTTTGGATAACTTTTTGTCATGATGGTCTGGAGATGATGTGGTTTAATTTTGGTGAAAATTGGACAAACGGTCTGGGAGGAGTTCGAAAAAGTAGGTTTATAAAGAAAAACAACATGGTGGACAAGAAGTTTGGCCGACTATGACAAATTTGGTATCTGTGTTCTTGGTTTGACCCAAGGAACGTATAAAGATAATTTGTTTTACCATAGGTTAACACACTCAAAAGTTATTAGCATATTTGTAAATTTGGTTATAATTTTTGACCACAAGGGGGTGCTGCCTCGAAACTTTTTGAGTCGTATCAAGGTTAGGTGCCGAAGACACATATTGAGTTTCGTAACGATACGGCAATATCTTTGTTAAATATAGCAATTTATGACAATATTCAAAATGGCCGACGCTCAAAATGGCCGATATGGGAAAATTTGGTATCGCACGACTCGGCATGATGCACTGAATCTAAAGAGACCAGTTTTATTATTTTTGGCCAAAGCGTTCAGAAGTTATAAGCAAATATTTAACTTTTTCATATCTCCTGACCACTAGGGGGCACAGCGCCAAAACTCTGCAGGTAGCCTCAGATCATGATTGACATAACACACACCTAGTTTGGTCAGAAAACGCTAATGCGTTGCGGAGATAAAGCCTCAATTTCATTTTTGCGACCATTACGTCGGATTCTTTCGCGAGTTATTCGTAAACTGTTTGACATATCAACTTTCTTTGGGTAACTTTTTGTCCACATGGTCTGGAGATGATGTGGTTCAATTTTCGTTGAAATCGGAAAAACGGCCTAGGAGGAGTTCGAAAAAGTAGGTTTTTCATAAAATTCAAAATGGCGGGAAAAATTTCATGACGGAAAATGACGTCATAGGGTGCAATCGAATCGTCCTGAGCCAAGGAATCAGTGGACATAAGAATTTTGTTTCTAGGTCATACGGTTCAAAAGTTATTAGCATAAACGTTAGTTCAACTTTGGACAGTTGGTGGCGCTAGAGATATTGAGTTAGAGACTTCAAATTTGTTATGGTCAATGATTGGACTGTCTTTAATGAGTGTGCCAACTTTCATCATTTTCCCGCATACGGTTCTATGGGCTGCCATAGACTTTCATGGCGGAAGAAGAAGATGAAGAATAATAAATATAGCTGCTAGCAGCCATCACGGGGCCAAGCGCAAGGAGGGCATTAAATGTCATGCCGACATGGCTGGCATCATCAGACCAACGGCAATAAGAATCTAAAGACATTTCAACATGACTTAAGTCTAAATGGCTGAAAAATCATCAATACGGTCTTTAGTAATTCGATTTAATGGTTTATCACATTCAACCAACAGGCAGCGCTGTAACCAAATTGTAGTGTCAATTCATGTGGTACATTGAGAGTGTGGTGACACATGCAAAGTTTGCTTTCAATTGGGTAAACCATTGCTGACAGAGCACTAAAGTCATGTGTTTGTTAAACATAGCATCTTATAAGAAAAATCGAAATGGCAGACGCTCAAAATGGCCGATATGGGAAAATTTGGTATCACAGGACTCGGCATGACCCACTGGATCTAAAGACAGCAGTTTCATGATTTTTAGACAAAGCGTTCAGGAGTTTTAATCAAAAATGTCAGTTTTTTAATATCTCCTGACCACTAGGGGGCAGAGCGCCAAAACTCTGCAGGTTGCCTCAGACCATGATTGACATAACACACACCTAGTTTGGTCAGAAAAGGCTAATGCATTGCGGAGATAAAGCCACAATTTTATTTTGGCGACTTTTACCTCGGATTCTTTCGCGAGTTATTCGTAAACGGTTTGGCGAGTCAACTTTCTTTATATATCGTTTTGTCCACATTGTCAGGAGATGATGTGGTTCAATTTTCGTGAACATCGGACAAACGGCCTAGGAGGAGTTCGAAAAAGTAGGTTTTTCATAAAATTCAAAATGGCGGGAAAATTTTCATGACGGAAAATGACGTCATAGAGTGCAATCGAATCGTCTTGAGCCAAGGAATCAGTGGACAAAAGAATTTTGTTTCTAGGACATACGGTTCAAAAGTTATTTACGTAAACGTGAGTGCAACTTTGGACAGTTGGTGGCGCTATAGAGATTGAGTTAGAGACTTCAATTTTGCTATGGTCATTGATTGGACTGTCCTTTATGAGTGTGCCAACTTTTTTTCATTTTCCCGCTTACGGTTCTATGGGCTGTCATAGACTTCAATGGCAGAAGAAAAAGAATAATAAATATAGCTGCTAGCAGCCATCACGGGGCCAAGCGCAAGGAGGGCATTAAATGTCATGCCGACATGACTGGCATCATCAGACCAACGGCAGTAAAAATCTAAAGACATTTCAATATGGCTTAAGTCTAAATGGCTGAAAAACCAACAATACGGTCTTTAGCAATTCGATTTAATGGTTTATCGCATTCAACCAACAGGCAGCGCTGTAAACAAATTGTAGTGTGTGGTACATTGAGAGTGTGGTGACATTGACACATGCAAAGTTTGCTTTCAATTGGGTAAACCATTGCTGACAGAGCACTAAAGTCAAGTGTTTGTTAAACATAGCATCTTATAAGAAAAATCGAAATGGCAGACGCTCAAAATGGCCGATATGGGAATATTTGGTATCACAGGACTCGGCATGACCCACTGGATCTAAAGAGACCAGTTTCATGATTTTTGGCCAAAGGGTTCAGAAGTTATAAGCAAAAAAGTCAGTTTTTGATAACTCCTGACCACTAGGGGGCACAGCGCCAAAACTCTGCAGGTAGCCTCAAACCATGATTGACATAACACACACCTAGTTTGGTCAGAAAAGGCTAATGCATTGGGGAGATAAAGCCTCAATTTCATTTTTGCGACTTTTACCTCAGATTCTTTCACGAGTTATTCGTAAACGGTTTGACGAATCAACTTTCTTTATATATCGTTTTGTCCACATTGTCGGGAGATGATGTGGTTCAATTTTCGTGAACATCGGACGAACGGCCTAGGAGGAGTTCGACAAAGTAGGTTTTTCATAAAATTCAAAATGGCGGGAAAATTTTCATGACGGAAAATGACGTCATATGGTGCAATCGAATCGTCTTGAGCCAAGGAATCAGTGGACAAAAGAATTTTGTTTCTAGGACATACGGTTCAAAAGTTATTTACGTAAACGTGAGTGCAACTTTGGACAGTTGGTGGCGCTAGAGAGATTGAGTTAGAGACTTCAATTTTGCTATGGTCAATGATTGGACTCTCCTTTATGAGTGTGCCAACTTTTTTTCATTTTCCCGCTTACGGTTCTATGGGCTGTCATAGACTTCAATGGCAGAAGAAGAATAATAATAATAATAAATATAGCTGCTAGCAGCCATCACGGGGCCAAGCGCAAGGAGGGCATTAAATGTCATGCCGACATGGCTGGCATCATCAGACCAACGGCAGTAAGAATCTAAAGACATTTCAATATGACTTAAGTCTAAATGGCTGAAAATTCAACAATACGGTCTTTAGTAATTCGATTTAATGGTTTATCACATTCAACCAACAGGCAGCGCTGTAACCAAATTGTAGTGTCAATTCGTGTGGTACATTGGGTAAATTGGGTAAACCATGGCTGACAGAGCACTAAAGTCAAGTGTTTGTTAAACATAGCATCTTATAAGAAAAATCGAAATGGCAGACGCTCAAAATGGCCGATATTGGAATATTTGGTATCACAGGACTCGGCATGACCCACTGGATCTAAAGAGACCAGTTTCATGATTTTTGGCCAAAGGGTTCAGAAGTTATAAGCAAAAAAGTCAGTTTTTCATATCTCCTGACCACTAGGGGGCACAGCGCCAAAACTCTGCAGGTTGCCTCAGACCATGATTGACATAACACACACCTAGTTTGGTCAGAAAAGGCTAATGCATTACGGAGATAAAGCCTCAATTTCATTTTAGTGACTATTACCTCAGATTCTTTTGCGAGTTATTCGTAAACAGTTTGACGAATCAACTTCCTTTATATATCGTTTTGTCCACATTGTCTGGAGATGATGTGGTGCAATTTTCGTGAAAATCGGACGAACGGCCTAGGAGGAGTTCGAAAAAGTAGGTTTTTCAAAAAATTCAAAATGGCGGGAAAATTTTCATGACGGAAAATGACGTCATAGGGTGCAATCGAATCGTCTTGAGCCAAGGAATCAGTGGACAAAAGAATTTTGTTTCTAGGACATACGGTTCAAAAGTTATTTACGTAAACGTGAGTGCAACTTTGGACAGTTGGTGGCGCTAGAGAGATTGAGTTAGAGACTTCAATTTTGCTATGGTCAATGATTGGACTGTCCTTTATGAGTGTGCCAACTTTGTTTCATTTTCCCGCTTACGGTTCTATGGGCTGTCATAGACTTCAATGGCAGAAGAAAAAGAATAATAAATATAGCTGCTAGCAGCCATCACGGGGCCAAGCGCAAGGAGGGCATAAAATGTCATGCCGACATGGCTGGCATCATCAGACCAACGGCAGTAAGAATCTAAAGACATTTCAATATGACTTAAGTCTAAATGGCTGAAAAATCAACAATACGGTCTTTAGTAATTTGATTTAATGGTTTATCACATTCAACCAACAGGCAGCGCTGTAACCAAATTGTAGTGTCAATTCATGTGGTACATTGAGAGTGTGGTGACACATGCAAAGTTTGCTTTCAATTGGGTAAACCATTGCTGACAGAGCACTAAAGTCATGTGTTTGTTAAACATAATATCTTATAAGAAAAATCGAAATGGCAGACGCTCAAAATGGCCGATATGGGAAAATTTGGTATCACAGGACTCGGCATGACCCACTGGATCTAAAGACAGCAGTTTCATGATTTTTAGACAAAGCGTTCAGGAGTTTTAATAAAAAATGTCAGTTTTTTAATATCTCCTGACCACTAGGGGGCAGAGCGCCAAAACTCTGCAGGTAGCCTCAGACCATGATTGACATAACACACACCTAGTTTGGTCAGAAAAGGCTAATGCATTGCGGAGATAAAGCCACAATTTCATTTTGGCGACTTTTACCTCGGATTCTTTTGCGAGTTATTCGTAAACGGTTTGGCGAGTCAACTTTCTTTATATATCGTTTTGTCCACATTGTCAGGAGATGATGTGGTTCAATTTTCGTGAACATCGGACAAACGGCCTAGGAGGAGTTCGAAAAAGTAGGTTTTTCATAAAATTCAAAATGGCGGGAAAATTTTCATGACGGAAAATGACGTCATAGAGTGCAATCGAATCGTCTTGAGCCAAGGAATCAGTGGACAAAAGAATTTTGTTTCTAGGACATACGGTTCAAAAGTTATTTACGTAAACGTGAGTGCAACTTTGGACAGTTGGTGGCGCTATAGAGATTGAGTTAGAGACTTCAATTTTGCTATGGTCATTGATTGGACTGTCCTTTATGAGTGTGCCAACTTTTTTTCATTTTCCCGCTTACGGTTCTATGGGCTGTCATAGACTTCAATGGCAGAAGAAAAAGAATAATAAATATAGCTGCTAGCAGCCATCACGGGGCCAAGCGCAAGGAGGGCATTAAATGTCATGCCGACATGACTGGCATCATCAGACCAACGGCAGTAAAAATCTAAAGACATTTCAATATGGCTTAAGTCTAAATGGCTGAAAAACCAACAATACGGTCTTTAGCAATTCGATTTAATGGTTTATCGCATTCAACCAACAGGCAGCGCTGTAAACAAATTGTAGTGTGTGGTACATTGAGAGTGTGGTGACATTGACACATGCAAAGTTTGCTTTCAATTGGGTAAACCATTGCTGACAGAGCACTAAAGTCAAGTGTTTGTTAAACATAGCATCTTATAAGAAAAATCGAAATGGCAGACGCTCAAAATGGCCGATATGGGAATATTTGGTATCACAGGACTCGGCATGACCCACTGGATCTAAAGAGACCAGTTTCATGATTTTTGGCCAAAGGGTTCAGAAGTTATAAGCAAAAAAGTCAGTTTTTGATAACTCCTGACCACTAGGGGGCACAGCGCCAAAACTCTGCAGGTAGCCTCAAACCATGATTGACATAACACACACCTAGTTTGGTCAGAAAAGGCTAATGCATTGGGGAGATAAAGCCTCAATTTCATTTTTGCGACTTTTACCTCAGATTCTTTCACGAGTTATTCGTAAACGGTTTGACGAATCAACTTTCTTTATATATCGTTTTGTCCACATTGTCGGGAGATGATGTGGTTCAATTTTCGTGAACATCGGACGAACGGCCTAGGAGGAGTTCGACAAAGTAGGTTTTTCATAAAATTCAAAATGGCGGGAAAATTTTCATGACGGAAAATGACGTCATATGGTGCAATCGAATCGTCTTGAGCCAAGGAATCAGTGGACAAAAGAATTTTGTTTCTAGGACATACGGTTCAAAAGTTATTTACGTAAACGTGAGTGCAACTTTGGACAGTTGGTGGCGCTAGAGAGATTGAGTTAGAGACTTCAATTTTGCTATGGTCAATGATTGGACTCTCCTTTATGAGTGTGCCAACTTTTTTTCATTTTCCCGCTTACGGTTCTATGGGCTGTCATAGACTTCAATGGCAGAAGAAGAATAATAATAATAATAAATATAGCTGCTAGCAGCCATCACGGGGCCAAGCGCAAGGAGGGCATTAAATGTCATGCCGACATGGCTGGCATCATCAGACCAACGGCAGTAAGAATCTAAAGACATTTCAATATGACTTAAGTCTAAATGGCTGAAAATTCAACAATACGGTCTTTAGTAATTCGATTTAATGGTTTATCACATTCAACCAACAGGCAGCGCTGTAACCAAATTGTAGTGTCAATTCGTGTGGTACATTGGGTAAATTGGGTAAACCATGGCTGACAGAGCACTAAAGTCAAGTGTTTGTTAAACATAGCATCTTATAAGAAAAATCGAAATGGCAGACGCTCAAAATGGCCGATATTGGAATATTTGGTATCACAGGACTCGGCATGACCCACTGGATCTAAAGAGACCAGTTTCATGATTTTTGGCCAAAGGGTTCAGAAGTTATAAGCAAAAAAGTCAGTTTTTCATATCTCCTGACCACTAGGGGGCACAGCGCCAAAACTCTGCAGGTTGCCTCAGACCATGATTGACATAACACACACCTAGTTTGGTCAGAAAAGGCTAATGCATTACGGAGATAAAGCCTCAATTTCATTTTAGTGACTATTACCTCAGATTCTTTTGCGAGTTATTCGTAAACAGTTTGACGAATCAACTTCCTTTATATATCGTTTTGTCCACATTGTCTGGAGATGATGTGGTGCAATTTTCGTGAAAATCGGACGAACGGCCTAGGAGGAGTTCGAAAAAGTAGGTTTTTCAAAAAATTCAAAATGGCGGGAAAATTTTCATGACGGAAAATGACGTCATAGGGTGCAATCGAATCGTCTTGAGCCAAGGAATCAGTGGACAAAAGAATTTTGTTTCTAGGACATACGGTTCAAAAGTTATTTACGTAAACGTGAGTGCAACTTTGGACAGTTGGTGGCGCTAGAGAGATTGAGTTAGAGACTTCAATTTTGCTATGGTCAATGATTGGACTGTCCTTTATGAGTGTGCCAACTTTGTTTCATTTTCCCGCTTACGGTTCTATGGGCTGTCATAGACTTCAATGGCAGAAGAAAAAGAATAATAAATATAGCTGCTAGCAGCCATCACGGGGCCAAGCGCAAGGAGGGCATAAAATGTCATGCCGACATGGCTGGCATCATCAGACCAACGGCAGTAAGAATCTAAAGACATTTCAATATGACTTAAGTCTAAATGGCTGAAAAATCAACAATACGGTCTTTAGTAATTTGATTTAATGGTTTATCACATTCAACCAACAGGCAGCGCTGTAACCAAATTGTAGTGTCAATTCATGTGGTACATTGAGAGTGTGGTGACACATGCAAAGTTTGCTTTCAATTGGGTAAACCATTGCTGACAGAGCACTAAAGTCATGTGTTTGTTAAACATAATATCTTATAAGAAAAATCGAAATGGCAGACGCTCAAAATGGCCGATATGGGAAAATTTGGTATCACAGGACTCGGCATGACCCACTGGATCTAAAGACAGCAGTTTCATGATTTTTAGACAAAGCGTTCAGGAGTTTTAATAAAAAATGTCAGTTTTTTAATATCTCCTGACCACTAGGGGGCAGAGCGCCAAAACTCTGCAGGTAGCCTCAGACCATGATTGACATAACACACACCTAGTTTGGTCAGAAAAGGCTAATGCATTGCGGAGATAAAGCCACAATTTCATTTTGGCGACTTTTACCTCGGATTCTTTTGCGAGTTATTCGTAAACGGTTTGGCGAGTCAACTTTCTTTATATATCGTTTTGTCCACATTGTCTGGAGATGATGTGGTTCAATTTTCGTGAACATCGGACGAACGGCCTAGGAGGAGTTCGAAAAAGTAGGTTTTTCATAAAATTCAAAATGGCGGGAAAATTTTCATGACGGAAAATGACGTCATAGGGTGCAATCGAATCGTCTTTAGCCAAGGAATCAGTGGACGAAAGAATTTTGTTTCTAGGACATACGGTTCAAAAGTTATTTACGTAAACGTGAGTGCAACTTTGGACAGTTGGTGGCGCTATAGAGATTGAGTTAGAGACTTTAATTTTGCTATGGTCAAAGATTGGACTGTCCTTTATGAGTGTGCCAACTTTTTTTCATTTTCCCGCTTACGGTTCTATGGGCTGTCATAGACTTCAATGGCAGAAGAAAAAGAATAATAATAATAATAATAATAATAATAAATATAGCTGCAAGCAGCAATGACGGGGCCAAGCACAAACAGGGCATTGACGTGGCCGGCAGCATAAGAGCAATTGAAGTAATCAACAACTAAATGCATTTTAATATGATTTTAGGCTAAATGGCTGAAAAATCATTAATACAGACACTGTAATTTGAATGAAAAGTTTAGCGCTTTGGACCAATAGTTGGCGCTGTGTCCAAATTGTTAGAATTGGGTCCGAGTAATGTGACAATGAAATCTGCAAAGTTTGGTGTTATTTGGACAAAACATTACTGACTTAAAGCATTAAAGTCATTTTGTCATCTCTACCTCAAATTTGTAATTGCGGTATACGAAAACGGTTTTGTCTATCGACACGAAATCCATAACTTTTTGTCAGCACAGTCTGAAGATGATACGATTCGATTTTGGTGAAAATCGGACAAACGGTCTAGGAGGAGTTTGAAAAAGTAGATTTTTGAATGAAACAACATGGCGGATATGAAATTTAGGCAAACTATGTCAAATTTGGTATCTGTGCTCTCGGTGTGACCCAAGGAACATATTAAGATCATTTGTTTTAAAATAGCTTAATGTAATCAAAAGTTATTAGCATTTTAGGAAATTGTGTTATAACTTTTGACCACAAGGTGGCGCTGCCCCGAAACTTTTGGTGTAGGTTCAAATCAAGGTCCCAAAGACACATACTGAGTTTCGTAATGATACGCCAATGCGTTTGTAAAATATAGCATTTTACAACAAATTTCAAAATGGCCGACGCCCAAAATGGCCGATATAAGAAAATTTGGTATCGCACGACTCAGCATGATGCCCTGAATCTAAAGAGACCAGTTTTATGATTTTTGACCAAAGTGTTCAGAAGTTATAAGCAAAAAAGTCAATTTTTTATATCTCCTGACCACTAGGGGGCAGTGCGCCAAAACTCTGCAGGTAGCATCAGATTATGACTACTATGACACACACCAATTTTGGTCTGAATATGCAAATGCGTTGCGGAGATATAGCCTCAAGTTCATTTTTGCGGCAAATTCGTCGAACTCTTTCGCAAGTTTATCAAAAACGGAATGACCAATCAACTTGATTTCCATAACTTTTTGTCTCCATAGTCTGGAGATGATGTGGTTCAATTTTTGTGAGAATCGGACAAACGGCCTAGGAGGAGTTCGACAAAGTAGGTTTTTCATAAAACTCAAAATTGCGGAAAAATTTTCATGACGGAAAATGACGTCATAGGGTGCAATCGAATCGGCTTGAGCCAAGGAATCAGTGGACAAAGGAATTTTGTTTCTAGCCCTTATGGTTCAAGAGTTATTAGCATAAATGTAAGTGTAACTTTGGACAGTTGGTGGCGCTAGAGGGATTGAGGTAGGGACTCCAAAATTGGTGTGGTCAATGATTGGACTGTCCTCTATGTGTGTGCCAAATTTCATCATTTTCCCGCATTCGGTTCTATGGGCTGCCATTGACTTGTGGGTGGAAGAAGAAGCGGAAGAATAATAATAATAAGAACGAGAACGGATACAATAGGTGCCTCCGCACCTTCGGTGCTTGGCCCCTAATAATAAGAACCGGAACAAAAACAATAGGTGCCTCCGCACCTTCGGTGCTTGGCCCCTAATAATAATAATAAGAACCGGAACAAAAACAATAGGTGCCTCCGCACCTTCGGTGCTTGGCCCCTAATAATAATAATAATAATAATAATAATAAGAACCGGAACAAAAACAATAGGTGCCTCCGCACCTTCGGTGCTTGGCCCCTAATAAGAACCGGAACAGAAACAATAGGTGCCTTCGCACCTTCGGTGCTTGGCCCCTAATAATAAAAATCCTAACAATTACAATAGGTTTTCAACGCTTCGCGTTTGAACCCCTAATAAAAATCCTAACAATTACAATAGGTTTTCAACGCTTCGCGTTTGAACCCCTAATAAAGGTGACTTGACTTAATGAGGTGATCAGTAACCATGCCCCCCACACTCACCTCGCATACACACACATGCAGTCTCTAGGAGACCATCTATTACATAGGTGTCAAACTCAAGGCCCGCGGGCCACATCCGGCCCGGCGTGTAATTATGTCCGGCCCGCGAGAGCATTTTATTAATGGCCCGCGAGATGTCCCGCGCTCCAGCTGGCCCGCCGAACACTTCCTGTATTAAACAGGAAGTGGCTAATGATGCTTCACGCTCGCGCTAGTACCGCGCGATTGTTATTGTCAATTATCCATAACTGTTCAGGCTCGGTACACAGTGCTTGTGCGCGAAATTCAAGTGTTGATCATCGGATGAGAAGAGCCCGCCCTCATGGCAGAACATCTTCTTGCATGATTGACAGGTCAGACAGCATATCAGCGACAGCTGTCAGAGTGATAGTACAAGCGCCAGAAAGAAAAAAACATTACGTCCTTAGGGACGTAACAAATATATTGAAATATTATTACGTGTAAAAAAAAATTGTGATATAGTTTGTAAAATCTGCTATAACCCATGGGTTATATGCGGGAAAATACAGTATATGTTTACTGACATACTGCCGGTATACCCGTGTGTCTCATTTGCAGAGCTAATGTGGCAGTAATTAAATAATTTAATAAGACGCCACTATAAGACAAATGACATAAGAGCAAATTCAACTGAATGATTTGATTTGTTATTGCTGAAAAGCAAAAATTGTATTTAGATTTCCAGGTTTTGTAATGCAGCATGTCCATATTTTGAATTTGTATAATTTTGACAGGATATATTTTTATGGAGAGCAAAATCTTTTATATATAAATCTTTTTAAGTTTTATATAAAATGACATAAGAGTAAAGAAATTTGAATGTTTGTTCTTTTAACTTTTACTTACTTTTACTTTACTTGTTTACTTTATTTCTAACTTGTATAATTTAGACAGGATATATTTTAGTATTTTTAAAATATTTTTAAGTTATTTAAGGTATAAGTTGATTTATTCCAGAATAATATTTCTGTCTGTTTTTATTCACATCTAATTTAAAAAAAGGTAAGTTTTAAAAGTTTAGTTTTAGTGGTTTCAATAAATGTTTATCCTGTTCGGCCCGTGACCTAATTTTTTTTGGGGATTTTGGCCCCCTGTGCAATTGAGTTTGACACCCCTGATCTATTACCTTCCCTTAAATAACCCAGACCAGGACAGGAACTTCTTTGAAGTGTAAACAATAACAATGGACCTTTTGGTTCTTGATA